>JAQFZF010002815.1:0-11985 GCA_034695365.1 Enchytraeus norvegicus
GCTTTATTTATTTATTGATGTTTGATTATGTTTATCTATTTTTCTGTATTTGCAATTCTATTTACCATTGAGTTGGTCTAAATAAACTACATAAAAGACTTATAAAAGTGATAAACTTTAGAAAAGGATGAACTATATAAAAGTGGATTGACTTTTGATCCAAGTTTGATCCACTTCTAGTCTAAGTCGATCATTAATTTCCGGTGTAAACAACTTGAAAAGTAAACAAATGATAAAATAAAATTGTACTTCATTTAATATACTTTTGACAATAATTATTACTGTTAATTTTTGTTAAATAATATTATTAGAAATGTCCGGCAGAGATGAAGCAGTTCAATCTACAAACGACGATGCGGCGTCCTGCAAGCTGGCAGCCGTCAGGCTTGGCTATTGGTCAGACCCCTATATTGCTCATTTCATTAAATCCTCGGACAGAAAACCGCCTGAGATCAATAGAGGCTACTACGTTCGTGTCACAGCCGTCAGTAAATTACTGACACAGTTCATAAAAGTAAATAAAATATTTTAAATATATGGTTATGTTTGGATCAGACGTTAGTAGCCCACTAACGCGTTAGTAAATGTAGCAAATCGTTTTATTCAATTCTTCAGTCCTCACTAACGCGTTAGTGTGATGCTGGGTTTTTCCTATAACCACCACTCGAAACACGTCAGAACCATTCGAAACACGTCAGAAAAATACTGAAGTCGACTAACGCGTTAGTGGGCTACTGACGTCTGATCCAAACATAGCACACCAAAGTTTTTATTTGTTTACTTTTTTATTTTCAAATTTAAGACTCTTTTTCACGGTTAATGATCTTTTTATGTTCACTTTTGCTTAGTTATAGTAATTGGTATAGCCGTGAGCGACATCGAGTTTCACAACAGAATGAAATTTTATACAAAAAATAAATTACTTTGTTTACAAATGGAAAGGCTCAATCAGGTCAGTCAAAAGACAATTTATCGTTCTAGTCGATTTTTGTCATTTTATAATGATTTCATAATCCCAACTGGGAATTTTTTACATCAGTACTTTTCACGTCAGTACGACTGAAGCCTGATCCATACAAACCCCATGTCTCGCTTTATTCTAATAATTTTTCTTTCAATAGTGTATGTATTTAGTTTTTATTTTATTTTTCTCTCATTTTTTAGGTGGGGCCAATTCTGAATTCTTTGTACATGTTTTCAACTCTCATGGCATCTTGCACCTGTATAGATTTTAAATTTTCTCAAAGTGTTCATCTAGGGTTTATTTTAGGATTTCATTGTGGGTTAAGGTTAGTCTCAGCCTCTTACACCTAACAGTTCTAATCTATTATTTAACTTACAAATTATGGCCTGATTACAGTTAATAAAAGATGCATGCTAGGTGGTTAACATAGTTGTCAGCTAATGAGGCTTGATCGATTGATTAATTACAGTCGACAGAAGGCAGATGCCAGGTGGTTAACCTAGGAGCCGGCTACGATACAATGTATTGGAGATTGCGAGATTCAGGGCTTACTGTCAGTTGCTGGGTCGACGTTGACTTTGAGGCCGTCACACGAGCTAAGGCCTACTACATCAAATCTCGTAAACAGCTCAACGAAAAGCTGATCTCACCAGGTTTTGCTTTTATTCTCAATCATAACATTTATAACATAGCATCTAATGGCCAGGAAGCATCAGCTGCTTGTTTAAGACCCATATCATGGACAATGGAGAGCCAAGTAGCCATGGAGCAAAGCGTCACAACCGATGTGGCAGCCTAGACCTCTGCCAGACTGGAATTTGAGTGACCAATTGGTCCATTATACAGAAATCATATCTACAAAGGCGTCAACTCTCCACTGCCGTATCCGCTTCAGTCGACTCTTACGAACACGTGCCGTTGTCAGTGGAATCAATTCTCAATTTTCCCGAATCCGCTCATAAATTAACTTGGGACATAATTTTATATATATACCCTAACTTATCATTTCTAATTAATTTTTTTTTTATGCAAAAGGACTAACATGTTTAATTTTTGTGAAAACATCTCGAAGGCAATTTTGAATATATGTCTTTGAGTCATATATAATTTATCTTTTACTGAATTTATGGTAAAGGTTAAGCTCTTTCCATCAATGGGGCCTTTTCTATTGTGATTATATAGGGCAGTGATTTATAGCCAAACATTTCACTGCTGAATTAAAGTTATTATATCACGCTATATCGTACTGTTCCATAAGTTTGTTTTATTTTATCTTTAGAGTACACACGCACTGAGCTACACTCTTCAGACTCTGGTTACCACATCGTTGCCGTGGATCTACGTCACCATGACGACCTGTTGCTACGGTTACAGACCCCCGCAGCTGAGGGGGGCTGCGGGCTGCTTGGCAACATGCCAACTGTATTTATAGCAGAATGTCTGCTGGTGTATATGACAGGTGACGAGTCAGCAGCTCTACTCTCGGCTCTTTCTAGAACCTTCTCCACAGCTCTCTTCATCAACTATGAACAGGTTTGTTGATGTTGCTCACCTAGGATGCCGGTAGTGATGCTGGCACCCTCTAACTTCTCCTTTGAAGGGTTACAGGGTTCAACCTTAAGCTTCAGGTAGCTATATCATCTCGTAGCTATATCAGGGTCAATGCCTTAAATCTGGGTATGGAGTGTTGAGTCTGGAATCAACAACCCCTCCAAACACGTCATAATCAGCCGTCTACCTGCGGAGATCCCACCATGGTAGGCCCTCCCAAAAAGGGAGATAGACACTTGCAGTTGTGCTATTTTGAGAGTAAGAATATATGTGATACAATTGTAATCTAGGCTCGACTGGATTAGCACCACCACCTCATGCATGCTGTATCTTTAGAGGCAACAGGTTTGTTGGCACGTGCTTGATGTCATAGGTTCCTGATGTCATCATCAGATGATGTGTTTCATCATCTGATGATGACATCAGGAACTATGATGTCATCTGATGATGACATCAGGATTAGATTCACTAAATACTTATTGTTTGAATGGATTGGAGTCGCTGATCAATGTAATTTGTGGATAACTAAGATTCTCCAAATTGTTTATCTTTATTTAACATTCACAAATCTGTCTCAACCACTTTTTACATAATTTATGAACAGGCTTATAATCTGATTGAAATTCGTGTGTGCCTCATGTCACTTGTACAAGGTTTTTATTTTTTCACCATTGGCTAACTTGCTTCATCCTATCAGAAATATTCGTTAAACCTAATTTGAATTCACTGATACTTAAATTACACTGTCTGTCCTCATCCATCACTGTTGCGGCCATTAGGCCTCAAAACTGACGTTAAATTCAGCTTTGTCATCCGTTTTAAGGTCTATAAGAAGTTATAATTTACTTATAATCTTCTGTTCTGCCTGTGTTATAGGTAAACATGGGAGACAGGTTTGGACAGGTGATGGTAAGTAATCTGGAACAGAGAGGTTGTTCGTTGGCTGGCATAGAACATTGCCTGTCCCTAGACACACAGAAACAACGGTTCCTCTCGACAGGCTGGACTGTGGCGGACGCCATGAATGTCATGGATGTGTACAAGTGTCTGCCGCAGGAAGATGTACAAAGGTTGGGTATCATATCATATTAGTCTGTTGCAGATTCTGACAATTAATTATTTGTAGCTACCGGTACAGCGGTAAGTTTAGAATCTGTTTCTGAAACACAGGGATACGGTCGTAGAGGGGACTCGAACCTTTGTCTCACGCTTCCTAGGCAAGTGTGCAATCGACTATTAAAGCCATCCACCGCATACAAACATACATGTATTTTAATATCAGTGATTATTTTCAAGTCATGCTTTAATACTAAAATTTTATATTGGAGAAAAATCATCATCATAGAAATGAAGAGATTTTACTCTCGCTGCCAAATGTGTGACGTCTCTAATGACGCTTTCGGGTGAGGAACTGGATGTTAAATCCTCATTGTATTGTATAATTAATTACCAGTGCTTGACATGAATAGATTATGTAACGTCCCTGTCGTCGCCTTCGGGTGAGAAACCAGACTTTAAATCCTCATCGATGATTGATATTTGTGTTGTGTTTGTAGGATAGACAAACTGGAGATGCTAGACGACTACGACAACCTGAATCAGCTTTTTCATCATTACGCTGTCTCATGGGCTTCTAAAGACTCCCTGAATATCAATCTAAAGTCTATATCTATATGCTAGTGATGACCTTTATAGCCACATTTTGTTCAGAATTAGAATTTTATCTTATTTCTCATCAAATTGCTATCTTCTTTAAAAATTAATGATTTTTACATATCACAATTCAGTTTAAATTTATATTCAAAACGACTGAGGAAATCTATTGTTTGTTGAACAATATTAAAACTGAATTTGCATAAATATATATTAAAGTATAAGCCATTTGTAACAAATATGAGACTCAGAAAAACACTGTATTAACTTATTGTGCACACTGTTTAACTGAATTGCTTTTACTTCAAAACCTTTGTTAGTTCATTTGATTTGTGTATTGTGGAATTAGACAAATATTTATTTCTCTGTATATAAATATTAATTGTTTGAACTGTCTACTTTATAACATTTTTCTTTCGCCATCCTTTGCCATTAATTTTAACCGATCGCGCCACCGGCAGGAGCCCGCGGCACTATCGGTTAGGTTTCCGACTGCGGATCAGTATGTGGGCTCAAATCCGAGGCTCACCGATCACTGATGTGACCGTAATGACATGAAACTGACGTTAAATTGGGCCTTAGCCTTAAATTAATTAATTTTGATCTTGTTTTAATTATACAACTTGTGATATTGGCACAACGACTTAATCACCTGATATTATTACAAGGCTACTATCCGTATTATCTGATGATTGCATGTGTTTGTAAGAGGAGACTATAGCAGCTACTGAGGAAGGCAATGGGAAGCCACCTCATAGCTTTAACCTATGGTATCAACATATCTGGTTGATAAGTGTGTGCTTCAAATGAGCACGATAATACAGACAATGTATGAGTTTGTGCCTTGAACTAGTCACTAGACTAAACACTGGATAGATAAATATATAAGCTAATTATGTAAAACAATTCAATGGATTCCTCATTTGTGTACTGTAGCAATTTTGTTAGCCATGAAATCGTTCATGAAATAGTTCAATCTCTCTCTCTCTAGTGTACTGCCAAATCGCAGCTCCAATGATCTTATTCCGATACGCAGTCTGCTAATACACCTAAAATTTATCTTTAAAATATGGCTTCTGATGTGGTTTCCCGTTGCCTTTCTCAGTATCAGCATTAGTCGGCTCTTATGAAACGTTTGCAGCTTTCAGTTGATCTATTCTCATGTTTTCGAGATCCAACTCATTCATCCAATTGACAGGTGAAACACAAGAAAACACTCCTATCAATTACAAATACATTGACCCCTATGTTGAACAAATTATTTATCTTTAAATTTATAAATACTCTACTTACACTAAACTAAGCACTCGTGACTCAAACAAATATCAACACTAATATCAACACACGGCACCTACATAGTAAATAGTCTAGGCATACTGATACAGGTTCATGCAGTTTAAGTAAATCATATTGAAACCATCCAAATCATTCATTTGTAAACCTTATTAAGTAAGATTTTCTAATAGAATTGCCTTTAAAATTGTCTGCATGAAAAACAGACAATTTCATAACGTCTGACTGTTCTATCTGAAATTCAATCACACGTTTTCCTATTATTTATAATATGTTGTCTCCAAATGTAATAATATTAATCTTTTTAAATATAATTTCTTTATATATAAAAATTCTTATAATTAAATATATATAAATAAAATATATAATTATTTAACAATAAATAAAATATTTAGATAATAAATACTATACAAAATACTTTACAAAATAAATAGCACACGTATAGAAGTGCAACAGTCAAATCCAAATCCAATGTCAATTCTATTACCCAAAGGCTCCATTAGTGACGGGTGAGCCCATGGGACTTGAGCTAAGCACTTATGAAACACGAGCAGGATGTTAAACCAATGGACGTTAAACCAATGCTACTGCCCCAGCCAGAATTCTTTACATTACATGACATCCCGGTTGGAGAGCCTAGACAGTAGCAAGCGAGCCTGATAAACAGAAGGCAACGGGTTTAAGTCCCAGCCGGGTCCATCTCTGACAGTACCCTTGGATACGGAAGCAGTCATTAAACTTAGCTTTACTCTTGATAGCTCCATATCGTCAGATTACTGAAACAGGCGTTAAACTTGGCTTTAGTTTAGCTTTACTCTTGATAAGGAGACCTATTGATATAGCTATGCACAGCGTTTGCCAGCAGAGTACCACGCTGTTGATCTGCCTCTCTCATCTTACTGATCTCTAGCTCCCTTATCTTCAGCTTATCCTCCAGTCTCGCTCTCTCGTGCTCTCCATTACTCGACTCTTCTCTGTGCTTAGACTTCGCCTCTACAAAAACAATTATAATAATAATGAAGATTTAACGCCCATTTTCTCATCCAGGGATGATGTCAGGGACGTCCAGACATCATATATCACTACTGACCGATACACTCAAAGTGGTTTGAAAGGATATATGATTGAAGAGAAGAAATTTAAAATAATGATAATGAGGTCCAAAAATGGTGCCACTAAACCAAGAATAATAATGCAACAAAGTCGTCCATCATCAATCTATCTCTAGTGCACTTCCAAATGGCAGGTCCAAGGTACAAATTCTGAAACACAGTCTGCTATCACGCTCACTAATGAGCACTCCATATCGACCATCAAGTTGATCTCATCAAAAAGGCTATGCCTTTACCACACCTAAAATGTAACCTCTTTCTTGGGAATATATATTCTAACTTCCAAGATGGTTTCCCGTTGCCTTCCTGAGTATGAATTATCTGCGTTAGTCGGCTTTTATGAAACATGTGCAGTTTTCAGTTAGTCTATTCTCAGGTTTCCCGGATCCAACAGGGAAATCATCGATCATAGTATCTGCTAATTGTGTTTTATACAAGGGCCTACATGTGCAGTGCACTCGTATATGGACGGACCGTCGGAAGGTGTTGCAAGAGTGAACCATCTCACAAAAATCTTAACTTTTTCTTTCTTAACATTGAGAATTATTTTTGGCACAAATGTGTGCTTTCAATCTCTTTAACATCAGAATATTTAATAAAGGGTAAAACCTTTGAACCATATGTGGACCCTGGTGGGGATTAGGCTATGTTTTCGTTATAGGATATTTTTGGAAGGTTATTGAGGGTCGCTCAGTGGGATTAGTCGAAATTTGGTACAAATTCGAAGTGCGCTTGATTGCATACATTTATGCCAATATATTTAATTTACATATATACGAACAATTTGTAAACAAATTAATTCAATGATTTACTCCTACTTGGCGGTCTGTAATATAATGCAGGGCACTTTGTGAAGTAAAGCTGTAATCTTGCGGCTCCCATCCCATAAAAACAAATTTTGTTATTTATTTTTTGAACCTGCTTCCGATAATGTGACGTCATAGACTGAGTGATTTTTTCCTGTAACATTTGCGGGCACCTAAATTTGCGGGCCCTGTGCGACTGCACACTTTTCACAATGCACACCGCTAAGGCCAGCACTGCTTGAATTGTCCCTATACTAGTCTTACTCTTAAGGCTTAGGGTACCAGAAGTCTTAGGGGCGAGTTTCGCGCCCAGAGTAATCAGACTTCTTTCTCCCCGAATATATCACAAATATATTTAGTCTTAAGAGGTCGCATAGACCTACGTCCGAGCGATCTAAATTGTTAGCATATGATATAATATATTATCAGTCCTATCAATTGATAAAGAGTTCTTTCTCTAGAGTTGCTATCTTATAGATTTACAGCTATTCTTTACGTCTCCTGTCACTGAGCCAGAGAGAGAGAGAGAGAGAGAGAGAGAGAGAGAGGGAGAGAGAGAGAGAGAGTGTATACCCGCAAGATCTTTCTCTAGAGTTGCTATTTTGTTGATAAGTTCTTCTTTAGGTCTCCTGTCACTCTCCAGTCTATCCACACGTGACAGTAGGTCTACTCTCACTCTGTTCACTTCCTCTCTCATCTCTTCGTTCTTACCTACCAACTCCTTCAATACACACCTCATACAATGTCATACATATGATAAATATTGTCATGAGGTAAAAAAGCAATTGAATTATAAAAAGCACAAAGACCAAAGTGACAGCCGTATTGCTGACCCCCCCTCTCCATCTTCATTACTGAGAAAGGAAGGAATCATCCAGGGCCTGCCGCCAAGTCTTTAGAAGCGCCGCTGCCTAGGAGGATTTTTCTGACAGGTCATGTCAATATTCTGTGCTCTATGCTACAGTGATGAGTTCTATTTTTATATCGCCTAGTTGACATTACAAATCACTTTTATCAGTCATACAACTCAGTGTCATATTAGGCTACTTCTAAACATTGATCTCAGGCTAGTAAACATCGATTTTTTAGATCGCTGTTTACAAACGTATACTCTAAATGAATAGGGTTTACGGGTGTATGCCATCATATTTTCATCACAATGTCATGGTCCCTGTAATTTCACTTCAGTTGTCATTGCCAATCCCAGGTTATTGTAATAAATTGTTGTCATCGCCAATTCCAGGATTGACATTTGAGTTTCACGATCAGGATCTCTACCTATGATACTGCACAAAAGACAAAAAGAAGAAGGTTGATCCGTGAAATGAGAAAAAGTACGAAAAGTGGATGGAGGAGAGTTCAATAACCGTAAGGAAACAGACCTGTTGTAGGTCAGCGATACGTTTCCTAAGGTTATCGTTATCGATGGTTAGTTGAGAGTTTTTACTCTGTACATCAGCCACTAAACTCTTTTGCTGTGAGAGCTGAGCCAGCACATCATCTCTTGTTGACTGCAGTTGTCTCAGCTTGTCTTCTACACCAGCTCTTCTCTGCTCCTATCATTACATACATGTGTAGGCCTACGTGTAGCTTATACACTGTGTACAGTACTATACACACAATGTGTCACATGTGTGGAACATACATATAATATGTATAATTGTATATAGTATGCAATGCATACTACATACCAAGCATTCATGACATATATTATACAGTGATAATTATATATGTATATTTTTAAGAGAGTTCATTCTTTATTTAAAAATTCGGCTAAGAGCCTGACGTTCAGTCTTATTATAGGCTTGCAGATCAGCAATAACAACCGTTCACTCATGCGCATGTAGTCTAGTCAGACTCAGTCATAGCATGTCTGTAATATAGTTTTATGTAGGCCAATAACATAAAAGTCAGCTATTATTAGTTTTGAACTATTTTTGAACCATCAATAGGGCCTGTGTAAAATGTTGTGCAGACAGCAGTATCATATAAGTGCAGTATCATATACGTGCAGATTGTCTTTCATTAAAGACTCTCTTACTAGTAGATACAGAATTATACAGGTATAATAATAGTATACCTCTTCATTCCTGACTTGTTGTTTGGCAGTGGTCATCAGCTCCTCATGCTGTAGCCTCTCTGAGGCTTGACTCGACTTCTGCCTGCTCACCTCCTCCTCCAGCTCCAACCTCTGAGCCTCCAACCTCTGTATCCTCTCTCTCAGAGCTCTCTCACCCAACTCTACGTCCTTCCTCATTCTCTCCATCTGGGAAGAAATGTCGGAAACACATTTCCACATATCCCTGATACCCGTCCCTGATATCGTCGCCAGAACTCGACGTTAAACCGTTACTTGATTTGATTTAATATGATACACACACGATACATGCACATACACATACATGCTCAAAATCATACACATACAAGCACACATTCATATACAATGTTATCTTGACACTGGACACTCAACTCCACGTCCTTCTTCAGTCTCTCCATCTGAGAAGAAATGCCGGATATACAAACACAGATATATATGCACATATACACATACATTTTCATATACACATACATGCACACATAACACAAACATTCATACATACATACACATACAATGTCATACATTTATATATATAATGTATTATACATGCAGTTTTGTGTGTATATTTTCACACATGCCATATAGTCTCTATACAAACATGCTAGTTTCCATTCTTTGTTGCTATTTCGGTATTTTGTGTTTTTGGCCACTCTCTGATTAATCATACATGTGCCTTTTAATAGCTGAGGGTTGCTCTCTGCAAACCGATCCCGGATTTGAATCAGGATCATTTGCTTCAGAGGTGAACACTCTACTGATGTCGCTAAACCAATCAGCAAACAATTGTGCCATTTAATAATCACATCCAAGACTAAATATAGTACTATATAACAGTGACAAGAAAAGTATACGGACGCTGAAATAATAATAATAACACAATTTGTGAAAATGTCAACCTCTTTGTCTTTGTTGTTCTCCATGTCTCTACATAAATCCTTTCCTTTCTGCTTCTCAAACTGTAACGTTTCTGCAACATGCATATCAGGATGGATCATAATCATTTTTGTGATTATGTATTATACCTATCATGAACATGTATAGGTAAAAGAATAATCGTACGTTTATATATCGTATATACAGGGTGGGCCAGAATAAATGTAACTACTTTGACAGTTAATTACTTTTACAATTTTTATCCGAGCGTCTCACTGAATGCACCTAATTATAGCTAATTATTCATTCTATGAATCTGCCAAATATCTAAAGATGCCCCTAACAGTCTTTGAGAAAATGTCATTATTCACGGATGCCTCATTTTCAGTGAACTAACTTGAAATCTTAAAGTCTTAAACTAAAGATATCACCTTTATGCATTTATAGGCCTAACAGTGTTAAAAACCGTATTGTATTTGCAATAAAAGTAACTATAGAATTAGTCGAACAAATGTTCAATGTGTTCATAGTGTGCCAGAATAACTGCATTCACACGTCGTGATCACTGATCGATGGCCGAGTCCACGAGTGCCTGACTCGTCTCAGCCCAGCAGAGAGTAAGGACATGTGATAATGTTTATTCAATTTTCTGGAAGGGAAATCCTTCATCATCTGATGTGAATTGAATCGTTTTTCAGTGCTCAAAAGAGGATTTTAATATTATTAGGCTTATAAATGCATAAAGTCGATATCTTGATTTTCACCTTTCAGAATTCAGATTATTTTGCTGAAAATGAGGCATCCATGAATAATGACATTTTCTCAAGACTGTTAGGGGCATCTTTTAGACATTTGGCAGATTCATAGAATTGATAATTAGCTATAATTTGGTGCATTGAGTGAGAAGCTCAGATAAAAAATGTAAAAGTTATAAGCCGTCAAAGTAGTTGCATTTATTTTGGCCCACCCTGTATAATCGTGCTGAAAAGTCACTGTGAAGCGGAGATGCTTTGTCAAGCTCTTACACTGAGGCTTCTGGGCTCGAGCTGCTGTAAACTTTGACATGAAAATTGAGTTTGACCACAGGCCACCCTACATTGGGGGAAGGCCATGCTTCCCCCATTGAAGGGTGTATCGGGAGAGGGGGGGGGGGTGTCATTTATGACTAAAAAGTCATGCAAAGAATGTGTGAAATATTAGCCTTTATTAAAGGCTTTCTTACTAGTATTATATAATTAGATCAATTAGGTAAGATCAATGTAATGGAGAGGATGTAAGTAGGAGGAGTGTAATTGTAAAGGATAAAGAGAAAAACCTCAGATAACAAACTCATCTTCAAGAAATTATGGCATACACACTATACAGTTATATGGACCTTACGTTAGGTAGGGATAATACTGAGACAGATTGAATAGTTAGTGCGCTCTTTACAGCAACAGTACGATTAACCAGTGGGATGGCAGAATACAAGAAATACCAAAAACAGCAACGAAGAAGGAAACCTGTAAACGCGTGCGGTTGACATGTATGGAATTAAGAGGAAGATGAAATGGAGCCTATTATGTTAATTATATAACTATAAGACCTTCATGCTGAGCTTGTTTCATCTTGTTATCAGCCTGCTGGTGAGTCACA
>JAQFZF010002816.1:0-11983 GCA_034695365.1 Enchytraeus norvegicus
TTATTTAACTCTTTGATAGTGACATTATTCTTGATTTGATTTACAACTGTTGTATATTTGTGATGATATCTAATAAATTGAGAAATATTAAATAATAATAAATAAAAAATCTCACAAGAGAGCTTTCTTAACAGCGAAAGAAAAGTAACTCCACCTGCTAGACGCCACAACCGTTGTGTGGCCACTCCACATATTTGTAGGCACTAATGCTTATATAATGTTGCTTCATTGTAATTACACATAAAACAAGTATTGACATGGAGTCCTCAAGTAACAATATCACATTATATATAATAGTTTTGCTTGATTATAAGAGTTAAGGGGTGGACCCTTGTAATATACATACAATAACTATTGCTTTATATAATTAATCAATCATTCAATCAATCAATTCCAAACTCTTATACAGCGCAATCTATCAATCAATCAATCAATTGCAAACTTTAATATATTTTATAATTATGGAAAAAGTCGACTAACGCAAAAGTCGACAAACGTAGATACATGCATTTTCATATTGAGGAAGGCAACGGTAAACCACGTCGGAAGTCAGAATATATATTCCCAAGAAAAAAGTGACATTTTAGGTGTGGTTACGGCATGTCCTTTTTGATGGTTTGATGGGATCAACTTGATGATCGATGGAGTACTCATTTGTGAGCGTGATAGCAGACCGTGTTTCAGAATATTTATGTACCTTGAACCTGCCATTTGGCAGCACTAGAGAGAGATTACTATGGATCATTTTATACAAGTAAGTTATTGCAGGTCTGCAGTACGTTTAGCTTAAAATCATTTGAAGAGAATTTTGTGAAAATTTATTTACCTCGACATGGCCTCTATATATATTTTGATTTACGAATTTGGCAAAATACACACTTCAACGCAGCTGGCATTTTCGAGAAACTAATTTGCATAAATATGCACTGATTGTGTGTGCTTCTTTGCTCAAGTGGCATAATAAAGATTAATTTAAAAAACAATGGAGGATTCATCGTTGTTATGGTAATTAACAGTTCAGTCTATTAGGCAACTACAGGGGTCACAGCTCAAAAAACAGAATTTCAGAACAAAGTTTTGAGGAAATTTCAGGACAATTCCTTCGGCAAAACAAACAAAATTTGGCAGCCTCCTAGCTGCTCCAATCGTCCCTTTTAATTTGCAGACAGTCGATTTTCATTATCTGAATTTATTAATAATTTTTTTAATTTTAAGTTTATTTTAATTTTATTTCTTTCTTTTATGTTTCCACAAAACAACAACAACTAATAACACAGTACATGTCCACATATCAGAGAAAATGTGTACAAAAACAGTCTACAAATTATTGAACCGTAACTAATACGTGCAACAAAATTAATGTTAGCATTGAAAACAACACATGCAATGTAATGCTAAGGAGGTTCAATAATGCCAGCTCACAAACTTGCAATTCAATCGAGTGTCTAAATTAATAAGCAGTCATTCTTGAAATCAAACAAATTCAATTCTATATATTTTGACACTCTACAGTCTACAGTCCTTTTGTATGCTTAAAATTGCAGGCCTATAATACTTGATTAACAATATACATGATTTTTCTTCATACATGCAGGTGCATCTTCAATGTAGCCTGCTTCTAATTTGCCCCTCAACATCTTTTGATTATTACGTACCGCTTTCAGCGCAAACTGTAATTTTTCATTCCCTTTTCAAAGCATCATCTGCGCTACTTTGGCCGATTGCATATTCTTTGAATCAATAGCCGCCAACATATTTTGTGAAGCGTCATTGATAAGCACCTTCGCAGCTTCTAGCTCGTTCATCTGTTCTCTTTCCAATTTATCTTCTTCTCTCAGTTAAGTTAGAGCAGAATTCCATTTCTTCTGTATTTCCTTTTCTTTCTCTTGCTGTTTTTCAAGATCTCTCTTCTGCTGAAGAGCGACTGTCCCCTGTTTGAGTTGTTTCTCCAAATAGAACTGATCCAAATATAACTGATATTCATAATGTGCCTTTCTCGCTCCTTCGATCATGTCTTTGTTTACAGGCAACTGCTGCAGTTATGGATCCAAAGTTCCCAATAGTGTCCTTTACTTTACATTCTGCAACAATTGTCTTTTCAATTCTAAAGAGACAAACTGTCTTTGCCTAACAAGTCATTGTTAATTGAGAAACCACGTTCTGGAATTTAATTGCCGTGGGATAAAGTCAGAGCAGCCTTCACAACATGCGCCAGACTATTCTTGCTACCCATCTGACGACAACATCAGGGACGAAGGTCTCTGATGTCGTCGTCATGTATTGGCGAATGTCTCCAGAATTTTCATACTCAGTTTGGAGAGTGTCAAGACTCAGATCAAACATGTACATCAACCACTCTGCCTGGAAGCTATCACACATAATTATCATTCATTTTTGTGATCTTCAAGTGTTGGCACAGACGAGTTGTACTGTTGACTTATTTGTTCAAGCTGTCTTTGCAGACAGTTGGAGGCAAAGAGATCTCAAAGGGCAGGATTCTCTACTGGCAACACAGCTTGCATATATGTCGCGATCTGCTTGAGGCATTGTCTCAATGCATAGCGTAGCTCTTGTCTCGTTTTGTCTTTCTTTACTTTGGACAGTGCTGCCAATCGCGTCCCCATACCAATATCAATATCCTTGACTGGTAACCAGTTGACCCCATCTTTGCAGTTAATGGCAACCAAGCCTACAGCTTGCTTGTCCTGAGATCATAATGATCCTGTTTACCCAAGGCTATTTAGTTTCTTAGTTTTAAAGCTGAAATTTATTTTCTTTACCACTGTCCAGAAATTTCAGGACACGGTGAAATTTCAGGACAATTTCAGGACACTTTTAAAAGTTCAGGAATTTCAGGACAGCTGAGACCCCTGAAAGTAGTGTCTTGTGACCTATGATTTTAAATAAACAATCCATGATAACAGGCTAGCTAGTAGCTCGAAAGATTAACTACTAAGATTTACAGTAGTAAATCTAATTTAACGTCAATTTCTCGGCCGGAAGGCTACATCAGTAAAGGGTGAGCCCGGGACTCGAACCGAGCACCTATGAGACTCGTGTGAAACGCTTAACAGGAGACTGGAAAATCATTGGAGACTTTGGAGATAAATTCCAGCTACCATTCTACTAGCGTGAATTGTAATGCTGTAAAGCTAAGTTAGCGTCTGTTTCCGTATCCAAGGATACTCTCACAGACGGACCTTAATTATTGCTCTGATAGTGAAATATTAGAAGCCCTACTTGATAAATTCCAGATCAGTTTTAGGAATAGCTGCCACACGAGCTTTCTCTGCTTCCAGTTCCTGATTGACAGATTCTGCTTTATCGAGTTCTCTCCTCATATCTGTGGAAACAGTAATTAATAACTATTTAATAATTGGTAATTAACTATTATTAATAATAGGTTTGAAAGTAAATCTTAAAGAAAATAAAAAGATTAGACTACATAAAATTATTCCCTTTCTTATTCAATTACCGGAGTTTTACAGCTCCAACACTATGGAATTCATAGACACTTGATCATCGATCATACACAAATATTACAACTTTCCAGGGTAAGCTGAAAACCCATTTATATCCTCCTTAGATCTGTTAAATCAGATTCCCTGGCCCTGGCTAATGGACTTGCACTGTCTCGGATCTCGCTTTCTCTTTGGTCTATGCATTGGTAAGTGTGTTTCTGGTGGTAGAACTGCTTGTAGCTGCATAGTCTGTTTGAGACGTCCCTGACATCGCCTTGGGGTGAGGAACCGGACGTTAAATCCTCATTGTATTGTATTGTATTAATACTATAAATTTACCAAATTTTAAAGGAACTACAAATTTACAAAATATTCATGGAACTAGGCCTACTTGTTCCTCTTTATTTTTTGTACAATTCCTCGACATTTCTATTATATTTATATATATTTATTATATTATTATTTATATTACATTTCTATATATTTATTTATTATCTTCTTAGATTTCTCTTCACAGCCTTCAGTCATATCGGCCGAAAAAACCATATATTTTAAAACCGTATTTGAAAAGTATCTTTTAAACCGTTTTTGGTTAACTGTTTTGTATGGATATAATTATATGCTATTGGGGCGTCCCTGACAACATTCATGGTATCATGTCGTTGTTGCTCACACAGGCTGTTAGCTGTGCTGCCAACAACCTCCATCAACGTTATTTTGGAGAGGGATCGTCCAGGCCCGCTGCCAGGTTTCTAGCAGCTCCGTCACCTCTCAGGGATTTGTCCATAAATCAAGTGGTGTGAGTGTTGTTGGAATTTGTTTGCACTGAAATAAGTGTATTGTATTGTGTGGTAGATCTGAACAGAGATTATCTGAAATCATAAAGGTGAAGAGTTAGCGATTGACTTGATTTTGTGTTTGTACGTAAATAGGAAGGGGGATTTGTCTGTTCTGATTTGTGCTAGGAGCCGTCTTTGGTATCTAGTTAGAATTTCTTCTATGGGGTTGATGTCGGGGGTTGGTAGTTTGAGTATTTTATTTTCTTTGGCCAGATTATTTTTATGTTCGTCTACTGCCATTGTGTGGTTTGTTTTTATCTTTTGTTCGATTGGTATCATCGTCAGGTGATGGAACGAACGTTAAACCCACATTGATTTGATTAACTTGCCACATAGTTGTGCAGAGAGAGAGATCGTGAGCTGTTTAGAATTGACGACATCTTCTCTTAGCTGTGAGATACGATCCTGCTTCCCTCTACCCTCACCCAACTCTGCAATCAATCAATCACTCAATCATCAATCAATCAATCAATCAATCATCTATTAATCTGTTAGTGAGTCAGTCCATCAGTCACCCACAATCGGTCAGTAAATAAATAAATAAGTCAATCAATCAGTCACTACGTCAATCAATAAATCAGTCAGCTGAGCCGGAGTTCATTCAGTCAATGAATGAATCAATCGATCTAATATCAATATATCCACCAGTTAGCAAGCCAATCCATAAACCGTCACGCAGTCAATCAATCAATTAGTCCACTCTTAATCATTCAATCGATCGTCAATTTTTCAATCAGTCAATAAATCCATCAATCACTCAATCTAGCTCACAGGCAAAATTAACAAGTTGATCGGCTGACTGTAAAAGAAGAAGGAAAAAGGATACTCCGTGAGTCAGTAGTGTAGGCATGAGCTTAAATATCATGCCTACACTAAAAGCATAAAGCTAAACAAATATTAAATCTTTGTAAAAAGCTGCAAAGCTAAATTTAAAAGTCTGTTTCCAAATCAAAGGAGACGGAACAGGCTGGGACTGGATACCCATGGCCCCCTGCTTAGCAGGCAAACTTGTTACTTGGTCAACTAGATTCTAAATCCAACCGAAAGTTTATTTTTAAAATCATTTCCGGATGCCAAAGCAACCAACTTTACAACCAACCCTGTTCTAACTGCAGCTGAAGAGCTTTTAGCTGCTCCAGTTCCAGATAGGCTTTCTTTTCCCTTTCCTTCCTTCCATCAGAGCACAGATCATACTGTTCAGCAAACAACTGAGCTTCACTAATGAATGATTCACTGTCTGAGTAAATGCGAGCTCTAACGTCCTTCTGATAACAATCAATCAATCAATCCATCAATCCATCAATTAAATCTCTGGGCCTCACTGATGATTGATTCCCTGTCTGAGTCAATGCTAGCTCTAACGTCCTTCTGATAACAATCAATCAATCAATCAATCAATTCAATCAAGCTAGCAATCAATCAATCAATTTTCGTTTCCTAGCCAGTAGGCATGAGGTAATTCCGGTGGCCATGGAGACTATGGACCCGACGAACTCTGGTGGAACTGATTTCATCAATGGCATCGGCAGACACATTGCGTTGCACACCCGGGATCAGCGAGAGACCTCTTTCCTTTTGCAGAGGCTCTCAATAGCTCTGCAGAGGTTTAATGTGGTTTGCTTTCGTGGCACTTTCAATCTAGTCGATCTTGAGTAGCCGGGTCACAATTCATTCCTTCTAAATGACTCATTTTCATGAAACCCACAGGGCTGTTTCAGGGAGCTCAGCAACTTGAACATTTCAAATTCCCTGACTTTTCCCTGACCTCTGAAGAATTTTCCCTGACCAATTTTTAGCCAAAATTACGCGCGTCGCCGCATACGACTTCGAATCGAGGACTTATGGGCAAAAGTTTCTAACCGATGCGTCAACTTAATAGGCATAATAAATGATGATACTTGTCCATCTTAATAAATAACTCGTGTTTCTCTATATTCTATCCTATTTGGTTTCATATCCATTCAACTTTGTAAGTTACTGGAGAAGAGAAAAAATTAAGGACAAATTCTCAAAATTTTCTCTGACTTAACTACATATTCCCCGACTTTTCCCGGTCAGGCCAATTCCCTGACTTTTCCCTGTCTGCTGAGCACCCTGTGTTTACACCCAAGGTAAAATTTACAAATCAATCAATCAATCAATCAATAAATGAGAATCTTATGTCCTTCTGAAAGCATACATGTAAATGTCACACAGTAATCAGGCTGATAGAAGAGGACTTCATGAGTTCAAACCCATCAGACTACAGTAATATTAGATGAATCTCCACCAGTACTGGTTAATTGTGTATCTGTGCGTGGTGCATCAGTGCGCTCTTAACGGCAAAGATACAATTAACCAGTGGGACGGATGACTACAAAAAAGTATCAGAAACAGAAACTAAGCAAGGAAACCCTGTCGACTATACATGCGGCTGACATATGTGGAAAATAGGAATCAAAAAAGATTAGACCTGTCTCTGCTGTAACTGCTGGAGTCTGGTGAGCTGCTGCTGCTTCTGCTGCTCGACCAGAATCAGCCGTGCCTCAAGATGTCTCTCCTTGCTGAACTTTTCTGCGATGTCATCCCTCTGTTGTCATAATTAACTATAATCATAATAATAATTTAACAATTATACAGTCAGTTATAACGACTTTTAATTTTAATTTTAAAATTAAAATAACAATAATAACATGATCCATATCCTCATCCAGGGAGAATATCATGGACGTCATTGAAGAGTTAGTAAAGAGCATATATTACAAAGAAACATGTCGACAAAGAAAAATTCCAGGGTGTGTAGGTTTGTCGTGTACCAGAGCTAGCAGCTTGTCGCACAATTAAAAGGCAATGGTACGACTAATCATGGATTGGCAAAGAAAATTCCAAAAATACCAAAACAGCAACTAAGAAAGGAAACTAGCATGTGCGTTCTGTCATATGTGAATATATACAAGAAATAAATAGATAATATTATTAAATGGAACTTCATGCTATCTAGTGGATAGAAAAATATTTGAATTCACTTTCAGTTATTCTGTGAACTTGAGAATATCCACACTCAAAAGTGCATGTACAGCTTTGTACACCTAAGTGCCGACTAATGCAGAAACAGAGGAAGGAATCGGAGAACCACCCCAGATCTTCCCAAGCAGTAGACTACATTTTATGTGTGAACTGTGTTAATTCAAGAAATGAAAGTAACTGTGATAGTAAATCTATGTGATAGGATTAACTTGTTGATCGATGGAGTGCTCACTGGAGCCTGCCTTTGACGGTGTACTTGATATGAGGGGGAGGATGAGCTTTAGTCCTTATTTATAAATGGAAAATAAGGAAATATTTACCTTCTCAGTTATTTGACACCTGGTGGTAGTAATACCCTCCTCTACTTGGCCAGTAGAACGATTGATTTGAGTGATGGCATCTTCCACTGACAACACAAATACAACAAATTAGCAAGATCATATCCAGTACTTACTATATATATAGAGAATGAGCAATATATTGTTAATCTCTCTCTCTCTCTCTCTCTCTCTCTCAGAACGATAATCTGTCTTACAACAGGTTCATGGCACATAACTATACAGTTTGTATGCCGTATTTTCTTGAATATATTGCAATTTACTGAAGTGGATCTTCTTATCCTTCCTGAAAGACTGTGCTTCTACGAAACACATGCGTCGCGTAGCTTGGTCTATTCTTGTGTTTGCAGAGACAACACAGCCAATCAACAAGCCTACTAAAAATGGCTATTCTACCAGGCTATATTTTATTTTATTTTTCTAACATTTTCATGTATACATGACAGAATGCACAAGTAAGTTAAGTTAGTTTCTAAGTTGCTGTTTATGTTTAGAATTAAAAGTTACACTTTTTCACTCCATGATTAATCGTAGGCTTGCATTTGCAATAAACAACTAAAGTAGTTACGTGATAACTTTCCAGACACCTTGGCATTGGGGTATTCTTTTTATTGACTCTACCTTGACTGGCCTGTTAATCTATCCTGATTACTTGTTTCAGGGGCGAAGAATGATCAATAATCGACAAAAGTGCTAACCCTCCAACTCGGCCTGAGGTGGTCCCCCTTGATTTGAATTTATTTTAATTTTTTGACCCATTCACATAGCCTACCACATTTAGACACTTGCCGCCCCCCCCTCCCTCTCCACCCGATTATCCTCGACTTAACCTGCCCCCTCTTCGAGAAAAATGCAAATAAACCAAATATTCCTAGGTCCGCCAATGGGACCTACGCATTTCGGCTCTCTTTGCGAGATGCACCTGTGCAGATCTTTCAACATCCAATTCTTTACAAATTTAGGGTTAGGGTTAGGATTAGGGTTGGATTAGGGTTATGGTTTAGGGTTAGGGTTAGTTATACCCTCAATTAACATTTTGAGAAAATTTATTATCTGCACAGGTGCATCTCGCAATGACAGCCATTTCGGCTCTCCACATTTCATAGTCTAAAATAAGTTTATTAATTTGACATTGGTCCACTCTCAATGCCTATATTATTCCAATAATAGCGAAATGTTATAGATATGTCACATCGTCCTAGTCTTACTCTTAAAATCATACGTAGAGACAAACCTTCATTAATGTTATTTTGTATAGCTTCCACTTGATTTTCAAAGGATGTGATTTTCAAAAACAGCTGTTCTAGACGTTCCATTGTCGATCACAAAGTAGCCTACTACGTATCTCGAAATCAACTTAAATAGAGTATTTTATATTTCATATTTGGTAGTCAGTTGTATACCTGAGTGGGTTAATCACAGTGAGTTAATTAATTAAGACGCAATAATTTGTAAAACCCGCCTTGTTTACAAACACTATCAGCTGATTCATTTCTGATTGATTGATGCTACTTATTCTGTGATTGGACAGCTATAATTACTTTTATGTTAACAGGTCCGTGATTGGTTGGTTCTGACAGGCTGGCGTTGAACCTTTGATTATGCGCAAGTTATTGGCTCTTAGCAAGTGATTTTAATACAGGCTTAACCAATCAGAGGGGTTGTCAACAAAACCTTTTCATTGTTCTTGGACTTGATGTTCTTGATTCTTTTAAGCTAGTAATCAAATTTTTAAAAATTATAATATATCCCTTGAAACCCTCTTCTGACATCCTCGATCGATGACATCCAGGTGTTTGATTGAATAAGCCGAAACTACTGAAATAAACCAATAAAGTCCTCTCTTTGCCGAGTTGTAAGTTACAGTTACATTGCTATATTCGGGGAAAATTTGAAATGCATAATTTGACGAATTAAAACAAATTAGCTCCTAATCAACTCTCTCTCTTTCTCACTCTCTCAGTGCACTGCTTAAGGGGGAAGATCCATGGCATATAACTGGAGCAGTGGTGGCGTAAATTGGGGTCTGATCAATCGTTAATGAAGCCTACCATTGCAGACAACCCTCATACCTTGTCATATGTGTGCAGTAATAGCGAATCATCATAGCTCCTTGACATCACCTTCGGGTGAGGAACCGGACACTAAATCCTCATTGTATTGTATCGTATAGCTCAAAACAAGGCATTAAAGCTCATTAAAAAATTACCATTTCTTCTGTCGAGCCCTCAAGAGCAGAAACGTTAAGCATAATTTCAAGAGAATAGAAACAGTTCTTTTAATAAAATTCACAATAAAATTGCGTATCCTTCAATCAAATAACAACAAATGACATTATTATAATAAATAGGTCTCTCATTTTATTAGATAATCTGGCGCAGGTGAATGAAAGTTTGGATTAAGAGTTGGTAGCTCAGCTTGGATATGGACAATGAACATATCATTATATTCTCTCTCTAGAGCACTGCCAAATGACAGGTCCAATGTACATATTCTGAACACAGTCTGCAATCACGTTCACTAATGAGCACTCCATCGATCACCAAGTTGATCCCGTCAAAAAGGCCATGCCTTTACCACACCTAAAATGTAACCTTTTTTCTTGGGAATATATATATTCTGACTTCCAAGGTGGTTTCCCGTTGCCTACCTCAGTATGAAGTATCTGCGTTAGTCGGCTTTTACAAAATATGTGCAGTTTTCAGTTGGTCTATTCTCATGTTTCCCGGATCCAGCACGGATTGTATATATTATTATCATTATATTATATCATTATATTATCATTATATTATCATTAGATTATCATTATATTGGACAGATTTATGACTGTTGGTGACATTCTCCGAATAGAGAAAACTTTTAATTTCTTCAATGCTATCATCTGAGAGATCACCGAACATTATCACCAGTTGCAAATCCAATATTTAGATATCTCTGATCAGCCGGCTCTTTTCATTCAATTGTTATGCTCCACTCTATTAAACGAAACATTTGAACAACTTTAGAGAACTGTAAAAAATTAATTAATTAACATTAAATTAATTTACTAACAATGTCCAGATATAACAGCCTGTAAAAAAATCATTAACAAATAGATATAACTTTAAAAAAATAATTTACTTTAAATTAATTTACCAACAATGTCCAGATATAACAGCCAGGAAATCAAAAGACATCTGATTTCCTAATAATTAATATTATTCTAAGAGGCACTAGGCCTATATATATATATATCTTTGTAGGTTATGTCCTAAGGCCCAAATTCAATGAGCCCAGCCAGTACTAAGACTAAGAGTCTCTTGAATAAGAATGAAGCTAGTTAAAGACTCACAGCACAGTAAAGCCTTATCTGAAACCTGTGCTACTTTACACACGTTAAAATTATTATTTCTTCAAAGCATCATCAAAGTCCATGGCATTTTCTGTCCAGCATTAGAAAACATGTGCAAGTTTTGTGAAAAATTAGACCTCTTTTTAGAAAAGTTGGGGGCCACAGCCACCCGGACCCGGGCCTAAAACTCCCAATGATTGAATTGTGCGGTAAACCTTTCACGTTAAATCTTTCAGATTTAAAGTGAAGTGAAACTAGAACCCATTTAACATCTGTTTCTGAACTCAAGGCTACTGTCAGAGAAGGACTTGATAGGGACTCGAACCCATGGCCTCATAACTTTTTATTAATATCCTGCCATTCATAGAATCCTGTTATTCAACGCTACTGTGGTATTTTCATGATTTGTAAATAAACTAATTGATTGATTGATCGAGATATCACTTATTGTTGTTTCTGATTGACAACATTGCTGTGGCCGACGTAGACCCCATTGAACCTCTGTAGAAATATAGAATCAAATGCTTCAGCAGGTGAAAGAAATTAATGAATGCAGATGAATGATGATCCCAATTATGTATTCAGCAGGCGATTGAGATTCTTATCATATTAATTCTCTTTTCTTCTAACCATCACAAATCTTGCTGAAGCTGCTGATTAACAGACTGTTGGAATGCCTGACTCATGGAAGACAGTTCCTGGTGACTGTGATCTATGGCCCATAGTGAGGGCATGTGTCGAGGTCTCATCGTATCGAGAAAATGTCTGCGCCACATTCTCTCAAACTCTACGAGTCCTTCACGCTGCATCACGTGATCAACAACACGCTTACCATGGTCCGCACCCGTGTCTCTTTTACATCTGTAACACATAACAAACACATGTTAGTCAGTTATTTTATTTGAAAACCACAATATGACATCATATATATATTTTCAGTCAACAAATAACATGCATAATAACGGTTAGAATACCAATTCCTGAATTCTAAGTTAAAGTTAGTGGTTT
>JAQFZF010002817.1:0-11983 GCA_034695365.1 Enchytraeus norvegicus
GGAGGGGGGTAAAAACCCCTCCCTCAAAGGGGGACAGGAATTAGCGTAGTGCTGCATGATGGTATCTAAAATTATAAAATAATAACTTGATAGTTTTAACATGCATGTGTATAGTATATGAATGTGTATGGAATGAATTATATGCATTGTGTATGCATTGTGTACGCATTGTGTATGCATTGTATATGCATTGTGTATGCACTGTATACGTATACATTGTATACGTATAATAGCTATTGACACTGTTAGACGGTAACATAACTTAAATTTTTGTTTTACTTGTTCTTTAATTTGTTATTGAAAAGTTAAACTTCGTAGATGATATTAAAATCTATTTATTGACAAGAACAGTTTCCGATAAATCAATGTTCTATATATTATTAATTTTACCAGTTTGTCAGGTAGAATTCTGTTGCATTAAATATTTTCTTAAGAATTCATATAATGTTGAGTTTTAGACAATTTATCTATCTACTAATAATGTTCTAAAATTGTTCATAGCATTGACTGTCATGGTCATTGACTGTCATGGTCTATTCCATTCAGTTTGTGATATTACTTGATATTGTTGTTAATTAATCGTTGGAATAAATCAACTCTCTCAGCGTACTGCCTAATGGCAGGTTCATGGCATATATCGTTCACATACCCTCTCAATCCTCCCTTTTTCTTTTCTTTTCATATTCATCATTCATGTTATCCATTTGTTAAATAAGTGATCAAAATTCAGCGAAGGATTTAACATCTAAACTGTGGTTAAAAATATATTGAGTTCTATGTGTAGTTTTCCTTCTGCTACTTAACAAGTAAATGATGATGTTTGGTTTAACGTTTGTGTTGTCGCCAGAAGTCGATATCTACAATAGATTTGACCCAACTCGAATCTCTAACCTCTGGAATGCGAGGGAAGATTTCTAACGATTTGTATATAATTATTTTGTTGTATTTTGTAATTTATAAATAGAAGTTTTTTGTCTATTTTTGTCAATCAAATTGAGAGAGCTGTTGTTAAAGTAATTGAAAGTGCTGAAAGATATTATGTTGAAGTGATAAAATGAGCATATTTAAAGATAGAGATAGACAGAGAGATAGAGATACAGGGAGAGAGAGACAGATAGAGAGAGTGAGACAGATAGAGAGATACTGATAGAGAGAGAGAGAAAGAGAGAGGGAGAGAGTTACATGCAATGAGCTAAGTTATTAGTTTATGTTGTTAAAAGCATATAAGGTTTGATAACAATATTTTTAACATTTTTGTAAATCAAATGTCGAACTGAGTTGTTAATCGTTTGTCCATCTCTGTTAGTCTCCCTGGATACGGAAACGGACGTTAAACTTTACAGCTTTTAATGTAGCAGAATTTTTCTACTGTGCTATAGTTGTTGTATGTTGGTGATAATTATTATTATTTAAATTACATGGAGTTCAGTGCCTATAGTGCTTGTCTACAGCAATGCTTTATTTGTAATACTAGGCATATTGAAGCTGCATTTCACTACTTTTTCTAATATTGTTTGTGAACAATAGAATTGTTACATGTGTGTAGGTTAGAGGTATAGAATGAGTTTGCTGCATGTAATTTATATGTTTTTACTTGTGTGCAATTTGTGTTAATGTTTCTTGTTTCTAGTGACTTTTCTTGTTTCTCATTTTCTTCTAAATATTATTGACATTGACATATTAAGCGCTAATGTTAATTTTTTTAGGCCGTATAAATCAATTAAAAACTGACCTATATTTTATTTGTGCACTCCTAGATGGGTGTCATAAGTTCTTAATAGTAAAACATCCTTGTATTTATAGTGCACAAAACGACCGAGCGCCCAATGACTAAGTTATAATCCTAAATAATGATTTCTACTCTACAGTGGAGCAACTTTTCATACCCCTGAAATGGTCCAACCCAACTTTTGAGACATATTGTTATTTCTGTGAAGAGCCTATCCCACTGTTCGAGCTGGCATAATTCACTGTGAATGCATCAGTAGCCGTATTTGGTTGTATGCTTCATCTGACGGTCACAGCGCGCAGATGTGACTGTCGACAGTCACGGCCGACAGTCATGCTGCTGTTACAGCTGTGACTGTGACTGTACAGCAGCATGCCCACAGCATGATGCTGTAGCCTGACAGTGGGCTGCAGGCTGTTACAGCATGCAGCAGGCGAGCTCTCAGTTCTTAGGCTAGGAAAACTGTGTCGTGAAGAAAAACTGTATAGTTGCAATCGTTAGTTAATCGTAGTAGAATTTTTTACAACATATAATGTAATATATTAATTTTGGTCCCATCCAAAAATAATATATTCGGTCCCACCCAACATTTAGACCCTGGTTGCGCCTCTGCTACTCATTGTTGAATTGTTATGTTTGCGTATGTGTTCCTATGTGCACAACTGTTGGCCTACAATACATGCAGGTGTCGAGATAATATCTTGACGTTACTGGTATCATATTTGGACAAGGAAACAGACGTTAAATCCTCAATATGTATTAGGGTATATGTGAGTTCATGTTGTACGCTATGTTCGTGTTCATCTGCGTAAGTGTTTTTGTGTATGTGTGTTTATATCATCTATGTGAATGTGTTGTCAATCTGTGTGTCTGTATGTGTGCAAAGTGTGTTTTTGTGTGTGTGTGATTTATTTTGTATGCGACTTTATGTCTCTGTATTCATTTATATCTGTTGTGTTGTATTTGTGGTACTAAGGTATTTGACTAAATGTTAATGCCTGGTCGCAATGAATCAGTCCGTCATTACTGTCTATAATTATAATTAAATTATATTCCTATATTTTCTGGAACACGTCATAACGCAGAAATGTTAATTGCAATTTAAATGAACATCTTGTTTCAATCCACCCGAGTTTGATGTGCCATATCAATAGCGTGCCTAACATCAGGTTGTGATGATAAAACTGACGTTAAATTATATGACTATTGTTCTACTGTGCTGTAGCCTATGATTCGTGATTCATGATCGTGTACTTTAATTGTATTGTGTATAATGTATATTAATTATTTAGTGATAGAGCCTGTTGATTAGTTTTGTGATTTGTTAGGTCTACCTTGTTATAATGTGTAATAGAACTTTAGCTCCGCCTTATTCTATTACGTAGATTAGCTCTACCTTGTCCTATTGTTTTCATTAATTAGCTCCTCCTTGTCCATGTTGTTTACTTCTGTTTTCCATGCCTTATTCCATCGTTTATAATGTAGGCCTAAAATTAGATCCACCTTGTTCCATTGTTTATATACAAGTTAGCTCCGCCTTGTTCCATCGTATATATAAAGTTGGCTCCGCCTTGTTCCATTGTTTATATAAATTTAGCTCCGCCTTGTTCCGTTGTTTATATAAAGTTAGCTCCGCCTTGTTCCACTATTTAAACAAATCAGCTCTGCCTTATTTCATTGTTTACATAACCAGCTGGGCCTTGTATTGTTATTGTCAAAACTAACAACGAATGTCTTTATATAGCAGTGCTACTTAACACTTGCCCGTGTCGGATCCGGGAATCTTGAGAATAGACCAACTGAAAACTGCACATGTTTCGTACGTAGAAGCCGACTAAAGAATATATTTTTAATACTGAGGAAAGCAACGAGAAACCACCTCGGAAGTCAGAATATATATTTCCAAGAAAAAGTTACATTTTAGGTGCGGTAAAGGCATTTGCCTTTTTGATGGGATCACTTGATGATCGATGGAGTGCTCATTAGTGAGCGGGATAGCAGACTGTGTTTCAGAATATGTACCATGGACCGGTATTTGACAGTGCGGTAGAGGCTATGAATACTTAGGGGTCTATATGCAGTGTTATATAACTAACTGTCGCACATCAAGAAGATTCAGATTATATGCGTCGTCCAGGAGGACAAGATTGGAACGGACTATTTGGAGGAAGAAATCTTATTAACAATAATGATAAAAATTTAAGGTCCGTTTTCTCATCCATGGATGATGTCAGGAACGTGGAGGAGATTACGGAAGTCTTGCAATGAAAGATTGCTGGTGTTTCAGTTCGTGAATGTTACGGATAAATAACTGCCTAAGACTCTTTTATGTTCTTCTAGTTAACTAAATTCTCTCTTTCACCAGAGAGCGCGAGGCAAAGAATGCTGAGACGTCCCTGACATCGCCTTCGGGTGATCCTCATTGATTGATTGATTGAGAGTATTTCTTTACAGCTAAAAGCGGATCACTTTTAGCTTCACCCGCAATTGGTGTCAGTTTCAAGGCGTCATTTCTGATCCAATATCGGTAACGTTTCAAGCAGATCATAGAGTAGATAATCGTACCTTTACAATGCACTAATATTGACTGTAGAATTTACTCTGAATTAGCCTTGCTATTGGCTAGAGAGGTTGCATTGTCTACATGTTTGCGTTGGACCTGCTATTGGGTAAATAAATAGATGATTAGTATGTGTTGAGCTCGCTTCCTGCATTAGAAACTGTAGGCCTGTAGATACTAGATTGTAAAAGCTAAGTTTAACATCAGTTTTCTGTATCCAAGGACACTGTCAGAGACAGACCCAGCTTGGACTCGAACACGTAGCTTCCTGCTTATCAGACAAGCTCGCTACCGACTAGGCAATCCATCCGGGGCAAACAGACAGATATAATTTGAAGTTGACCTATATCTAATCTTCCGAAGCAGTCACTAACAACGTACTAATTTCTTCCAATTAACCGATCCACTAGGGAATGGAAGGCTTGGTTGGTCCGTTGTATATCCGAGATTTAATTTTCCGATTGACTTGACTGGGAATCGAAACCCGGACCTTATGATTTTGAAATATGATGGAAATAGTTCGATGCTCTAACCATTGAGCCACGGAGACGTACATTCATTGGTTGGGCAGCCTATGGTCACTCCCGTACAAAATATAGCAATGGACCTTTCTGTATTGAAGAACCTGACGTTAAATCCTCATTGTATTGTATTGTATATAGGAGTGGCACTGATATAATTAGTGCTCGATGTTGTCATGGAAGACGGTAGCCACTCTTGTGCTGTTAGTAACGGTTCGACAAAGATGTGATCTTCAGTCCTCTAGTTAGAGGTTGCGCTTTTTACCAATGTGCTATAGTTATAGTTTATAAAAGAGATTAATCCGAATTTAACTTCAGTTTCGAGGCCTCACGGCTACATCAGTGACGGAGAAGCCATGGGATTCGAACTGTGAATCTATGGAACCCGAGTTGGACACTTAACCGATGTGCGTGAGTCAATTAGAGAGTTACAGCTAGTGAAATTAATCAAATTAACACTTGGAAATCGTTGATATAGATTTGTATGAACCTTTACTAGTGAATTGCATTTATAACGTATCATCATAGGCATATAATGTGACTGTAGGCTACCGTATTATAATCCTGGCATCATTAATTAAATCAAAGTTCTATAACTGACTCCTTGTCGTTACAAATATTTATTAAATATTATAACCAATAATAATAATTATTCTAAAGATATCTTAACGATGCTTTTTGGAACAATGAAGGGAAACGCAGTGTAGCCTGTCATAGGCCACACACGATGTGGCAAGCCTCTACAAGTCTGGAAGTTGAGCGACCAATTGGTCTAGTACACAAAAGCCATGGCCCAGACTACCATTCCCGTCACTGCAGTATCTGTGTTGTAGTATCTCTTACAAAACACACACAGTTATATCTGGTCTATTCTCAAGTTTCCCAGATGGAAAAAAATGCCCATATAGAAACAAGTAATCCTATCCACACAAATGTCCTGAATGAATTGCCCAGTCTGTAGCAGACTTGCCTTTCAAGCAGGAGGTCACGGGTTCCAGTCACAGCCGGGTTCATCTCGGTATCCTTGTGACACGGAAACAGACGTTAAACTCAGCTTTACAGCTTATATACTCAATACAAACAAATGCGTAATTGTGCACAAAATTATCATGACCATAAACATACAAGCAAATAAGATAATACATACATTACATGCATACAGAAAGTCAAATACCTCCTGAGTCAATACTGACTATTACTGACCGAGTCAATAGTGCAGATTACTCTCCGACTGACTCGACCGGGAATCAAAATCCAGACCTTTGACACAAACTTGCATATGTACGAACCAATGAACCACAGAGACTTACATGTACATACAAGCAAACACTGATATATTGTATGATAACTCATAACGTCTGATAAATTAGTATGTCAGTTCATTAAACACAACGTAATAATTCTTATATACAAGTCTACATTATATTGCATTGCAAGAATGTGAAAATCACAAAATATACAGGTCTATAATGTGAGCAAACACATATCAACACATACAAATAAACATACAAACACAAAACTGCTAACATATCTTCATGACCCTGTCACTGATGATGCCTTGGAGCGATGAAACTGACATTGAACTCAACTATAAGACTGCAGACGTATACACAACGATACAGATAAATTATTTACCTGACGACGGGTCCAAGGCACACAGTCATACATACAATATTGTGTAACTCAACAGTGAGCACAACATCGATCAATCTAGTAACTCAAACTCATCACAACTTCAATGATTGTCTAAAAATCGTCTAAAATAGATAGCCAAGTCTACAGCATACTCGTCTAGTAAGCAAAGGGGTAGTCTGTTCAATACTCAGCCCGGCGTCTGTTATCAATTAATTATTAGAGTTTCTTGATATGTGTATAATAAATATTATAATTATCGAATATCAAATTAATCAATTCATAATATTAATAAGTACCATCAATCAATCAATCAGTCAATCAATCAATCAATCAATTTAACATCTGGTTCTTCACCCGAAGGCAATGTCATGGATAAATAACCGATGCAGAATTAATCAATTAGCAATGATTGAAATATTAAGCAAATAGGTATTTAAATCAATCAATCAATAAACACGGGTTGAAATCAATAAATATAGATTCAATCAATCAATCACATATACAATATATTATATGCACAGTAAGTATTTAACTCGCTCCTCTACAATATTTAAATAAATCCTAGTAAGGATTTATTTAAATATATTTTCTCTGCTATATGGGATATGTCATGGTCAATGTCATATGAAATCACATTTCAACTTATCTAAAATGAGTGGGCCAATAGCTCACAGTAAAGCGCTGGAATCAGGTTCCAGAAGTGCACGGTTCGAATCCCAGGGCTCACCCGTCACTGATATAGCCTTTGGGCAACGAAACTAGCATTAAATTCCTCTTTAGTCTTATACTCAGTATAACAAACCAGTACAACTAATCTATGAAATAATTTTTATTAGTGATATTAATTGCACAATATTTCTAAGACATGTAAAATAAAAAAATAACTCAAATTGACTCATAATTCTGATCTCTCTCTCTCTCAGTGCGCTGCCTAACGGCAGGTCTATGGCAAATAACTGTATAGTTTTATGCCATTATTCTTGGAGACAATTATGTTTTCAGAGGTGGGTCACCTTGTCCTTCGTTAGTCGGCTTCTACAAGACACGAGCAGTTTTCGGTTGTTCTATTCTCAAATTTAATACAGCCAACATGGCTCAATTCTGATAATCATATAACTTTAAATATATCACATAGCATTAATGATATTGTATTTCAAAACTGATTAGAAAATCTTTATGCCAATAAATACATATAAACAGAAAAAAGAAATTATTGCAGGGACACTAGTGACAGTATAGCACTTCATTTCTCAACTTCAAAGTCCCCGACATCACCATCGGGTAAGAAATCGGATGTTAAATCCTTATTGATTGATTACTCCTCACAACTGAAGATTAGCGCGGAACGAAGGAATCTTAGAAGACGAGTGCAATGTAAAAAATTTGAAAACTGCCCATCATGAAGTCAGCCTACTATTCTATATTTAAATTTTTCCATATATATTCACAGATGACAGAACACACATGCTAGCTCCTTCCTTAGTTCACAAGGGAAGCCCTAAGCACACATGCATCTCATATTCAGCTTTGTTACGAGCTAGTAAGTAGGAGGAGTCGGCAGTACTGCAATGTGATTGGTCAGCTAAGTGGGAGTACTGTGCTGTGATTGCCCAGCTATGAAGTGGGAGGAGTCTCTGCAGTACTGCACTGTGATTGATCAGCTAGTAAGTGGGAGGAGTCTCCGCGGTACTGTGCCGTGATTGGTCAGCTAGTACATGGGAGGAGTCTCTGCAGTACTGTTCTGTGATTGATCAGCTAGTAAGTGGGAGGAGTCTCTGCAGTACTGTGCTGTGATTGGTCAGCTAGTACGTGGGAGGAGTCTCTGCAGTACTGTGCTGTGATTGGTCAGCTAGTAAGTGGGAGGAGGGGGAGGTGGAGATCTCTGCTTACATGAAGCTGCGCAAAATATAAAAAATGTTATTGTTCAATCAATCAATCAATCAATCATTTAATATCGAGACCTAGCCAGTGGGTATGAGGTGATTACGGTGGCCATGGAGACTATGGGCCCGACGAACCCCGGTGGAGCTGATTTCATCAATCTCTGCAGAGGTTTAATGCGGTTTGTTTTCGTGGGTCTTTTAATCTAGTCGATCTCGAGTAGCCAGGCCACGATTCGCTTTTATAAAACCCACCGGACTGTTTACACCCAGGGTAAAAGAAAAGAAAAAAAACAATCAATTAATAATCAATCAATAAATCAGTTAATCTACATACATATCAGAGCTCTGCTTAATAAAGGCTGCAATCAAATCAATCAATCATTACGCCAATCAATCATCGTATTATTATTTAACGAATCAGTCAGTCAATCAATCATTTTTATTTATTATTATTACATCTACAGCTCACAATTTTTTAATATAAATCTCTCAGCCAATCAGATCTGCATTTAGTGGCTTTGGACATAATAATACAATATTTACTAGAATATTTTAGTCCATAAGCCACCTAATTAATCAATTAATCAGCCACTTGGTGCTTAATTAATTTAATTAAATGGTCAACAATATTTTAAATTGATACTTATTGCTTTATAAAATATGCAGAGATCTGTTTAAAAATTTCTCTCGAATTTTGGTATGCTGTCTCGCTGAAGGTGCCGCAGAGTAAAAATGCATTGAAACGTTGGAGTGCCATTGACAGCCTTGGCCACTGGAAGGTTTTCTCCTGCAGTCACCAGATATGGCAGTGAGACCTTGTAAGTTGTAACTATTTGTCAATAAAATCTGTATCGGCAGCATTGATTTGGGTTCAACAGCAAATTAACCACTTTATTAATTTAGATTTGTAAGAGATAGAATGTATCACTACACACCTCCAGGCTTGTTTCTGGCTGATTTGCTGGGGTAGCTCTTGACTGTCTTTACAAAATCTGGCACAGGAGGGAGGTCCCTGGGAAACTTGTACTGTCGCTCAAAGTCTACACATACAAACACACATACACACACAGTGCACATATACATTTTACACATACACATGTATACAATACATACACACAGATGCACAGTAAATATATATAATATTTTCTCAATATATATATATATATATATATTTTCTCCCTTGTTGGTTCCGGGACACTTAAGAATTTAATCCAACCGAAAACTGCATGTGTCGCAAGAGGCGACTAAGGTAGATGCCGCAGTGAAGGGCTGAGTGTAGTGTCACCGTGACTTTTGTGTACTAACCATTTGGTTACTCAAATTCGACATTAGCAGACGTCTTGTCACATTGGCTGTGGCATATGGCAGCATGGCAAGCTAACCTACTCTACCCTTCACTGTTCAAAAGAGCTTTTGGGACTCACATTAAGAGTGTGCCATATAAAAGCTGCTGATTGATTGATTGATATATTATGTTAAATGTTCTAAATTTAATAATTAATTCGACCCTAAACTTTGTGGTAATGTTGCTCTCATGTGGTAATAGGAGATTTCGTTTGAGCTCTAATACATATTTGGGACATATTTTAGACAAGCTGTGAGTTACAGTGTACACACAAGCCATTGCTAAATAAACGCCTAGGTTAAGTTTTATTTTTCACAATTCGCAATGAATTGTGTTAAAAATACAGGAACACACGCGCCAGAGCAATAGTAACTGTTATGATTTCAAACAACCCGATAACAGCATTTATAGCCACGGGTTTCACAAATGAATGGGGTTTATCATAGTGGACCAGTCTATCATTTTTTAATACAAAATTGGCCTCAATTAAAATTACAGTCTGCATAGAACATTGGAACAAACATTCCAGACCACAATCATATGCAAGAGATTTTATATATCATATCAGTCAATGCAGAAGTTACGATTATTCAAAGTTAATTTATTTAAATGTACAGCTTTGCATAAAATGTGATAATCATTTGTGGACACATGACTCCCTCATAGAATCATTCAATCAAGCAAATATTACAGGGTTAAATATAACTGCAAAATAGTAATAAAAATATCAATCAAACCCAAAAACACAGACTAACGATGAAAACTAGCGCGTTCTGTCATGTGTGAAAACAGACGTATAAAAATATTTATAAGAATTTAATCATATGAAACGTGATGAATAAAATAACTTAGCAATATTAGCAATGCTATGTTTTTTTTAAACATTTTTCTTCTAAAATTATATGTCAACCGCACGTGTTTTCAGGGTTTCCTTGATTAGTTTCTGTTTTTTTGGTATTTTTTGATGTCTTCCTTTCTACTGGATAATCATACAATTGTCGTAAAGAGCGCACCATGCAGCAAGCTCTTATACAAGATTAATCAGTACCGTTGGCGTTATTATGTACTGTCGTCGGTGGCCAAACTGCGCTCTGGACTTAACCATACATGCCGACGGGGATATGGCGAAGTGGTTAGCGTGTGTTTGCTTCAGGATCGAGTGATGGCTCGCAGTGCAGGAACAATTCCCAGCTCAGTCGACAAATATCCCCAGTACCCTTGGGCATGGGTGCATATCGGTGCATGAAAGATGGAAGACTAATCGTGTACCTGATCTATTTTTTGATGTCTTCCTACAGTGCATAGTAGTGATAGAAAGGCAAAGGTGCGAGTAATCATGGAATAGAACATAAAATAAAAACACAAAACCAGCAACTAAGAAAGAAAACTAGCATGATACTGGCAACTTACATAATTATGTCACATGCAAATATATGTGTGTGCATTACGGAAAAAAATCATAACTAATAACAGACAGACACAGATAAAGAGAGAGAGAGAGAGAGAAACAGACAGACACACAAACTGGTATCATACATACTGGGGTTATTAATATTTAGCAATATTTATTACTAATCCACACAGAGACAGACAGACAGAGACAGATGGATGGATAGAGAGACACTCAAATATACCAGTATCATAGCTGGAACTATTGATAGCCACACTAGTTCTCATCGAGCCATTAGCCACCACCGATGACTGAGGTCTAGAGGGAGGTATTGGGGGAGGGGGGCCATTCATACCCCCGCTGAGCGGTGAATTTCCATTTCTCATAGCTACGGGGGTGGGTGGCACTGGCCCTAACCTATTTGGGGGAGCCGGGGGGTCCCTGCTGGGTGGCGGTGGGGGTGCCCCAGAGGGAGCTAGCCCCCCATTATATCTACTCTGAGATGCTGAATTTCCATCATATCTATTCTGAGGGGCTGAACTAAAATCATTTCTATTTGGGGGAGGTGGGGGCGGAAATCCTGTAGGATTTGGACGGGTCACTCCCCGGCTCTGTTGTAGCCCACCATTTATTTGAGAACTATTTCTGCCGGCAGGAGGGAGAGGTGGCGGTGCCCCCCTATTTTCAGGGCTGGGGGATGGAGGGAGGTCACGAGCGGGGGGTGGTGGTGGGTTACCTAACCTAGTGGGAGGAGGGGGGCGAACAGCAGGGGGAGCAGCGAGTGATCGAGGGGGTCCGCTCCCTCGTATTGCCTCTGGGGGAGGAGGCGGGGGGAAGGCCATGCTGCCCCTGGAGCCCACATCAGTGGACTGTCTGGTGAGTGAGGTGGGCTTAGCGGATGACGGCGGGGGAGGAGGCGG
>JAQFZF010002818.1:0-11982 GCA_034695365.1 Enchytraeus norvegicus
AAACGTCCCAACCAATTCAACCTACTCAATCAACATACTACATTACTACATTAGTTAACAGTTATAATTATATTACATATAGGATGACAGAATTTTTTGAGAGGATTTCAAAATAGCCAAGGGGACAGTGACAAGATTTCAAATAAATCTCGACCTAATAGTGCCAAATCAAAAGACAATTCCAATAACAATGCATCTAAGTTAACAGTTCTACTTCTATAGGACACATCAAATAATCGTAAATAATTTTATAAATCTTATTAACAGTAACTGTTTTACAATATCATAAAAACTAGACTCAATGCTAAGAGCAGCCTATAATATCATTAACTGTTCTACTTCATAATTTATTATCATGAGTTCTTTAGTATATATCATAAGTATGCTTTTTTCTTCTCCTTTTTTAAAATCATCTCTAGTGATATTTTAAAAATCATCTTAAACAAAGTATCTGATGCTTCCTGGCCCTGGGATGTTATGTTATGTTATTAATCTGATAAGATCTAGCGAAAAACTATTCAAGTCTATATAGTGTCCAGTTTGAGGTCACGGGTTCTCCACCCAGTTTGGCCCGTCGCTGACATCATCTTTAGATCAGGAAATTGACGCTAATCCAACTGCATTATGCGTAACTTTACTCGATGAGTTTGTAAAGGACACTAGAATTTTATATGTTGTTTTATAAGCCACATATCTGGTCACTCTCATATCTGTATATTTCTATACCTGTGCTTCAGATGATTTCAGAACAACTGCATGCAATACACTGTTGCGGATAGTTGTGAATCAAAATAGACAAGGGGACAGTGACAGGATTTCAAATAAATCTCGACCCAATAGTGCCAAATCAAAAGACAATTCCAAAAACAATGCATCTAAGAATTCATCAGGCAGTGATGCTAACACACGTAATGCTTCGGTTAATAAAAATGACTGGCACTCGCGGCAGAAAACTGGAAACACTAAAATATCGAGAAATAATCTTTACCCTGATGACTCCTCAATACCAGACATGCGTGATCATAATTTTGAAGAGGAACTGGACCATGATTTACCGGATAATGTCAGCAATCATATTCTGTACTCGAAATTTGGTCCCCCGAAAGGTATTGTAAATCCACTTGGAGGCTATCTTATTTGTACATTGATCATTTAAACAATAAAAAAGCATAATGAATAGTGTTTGTTTATTTATTTAGGCCTACGTCTATGATAATGATCATCTCAATGTTTTCAAATGATAACTATATTAAAGGTAATGTCTAGGTTGTCTCAGTATTATTGGAGGTTCCATTGAAATAGCCCTTTATATATTAATCTTTATTACTCCAGATGGCAGATATACTAACATTAGCAAACATTAAAGCAATGTAACAAACCAAGCAACCCATAGTGCAACACATCAAACACTGTGCATAATGAACCACAATTATTATAATTTTGAAGCTGAGATTATAGCTAGGTTTATATTTTATAGCTAATGCCGATAGGGTAATGGCCGAGTGGATAACGTGATCGGCTCAGAATCAAGCGACACGGGTTCAAATCCCAGGACAGTCGACAAAATCATGCCAGCACCCTTCGGCACGGGTGCGTATCGGTGCCTAGAAGATGGAAGACTAATCGTGTACCTGCGTTGGTCGCTTGAAGCACCATCAAAAGGCAAAGTTACGATTAATCATGGCTTGATTAAAAAATAACAAAAACACACAAAAACAGCAACTAAAGCAAGGAAACTAGCATGTGCATTCTGTCATATGCGAAAATAGATGAAGAAAAAAAAATCTTGAAATTATCAACTATTCTAAATTAGTTAAAATCCATAGTAGTTGACACAGTTTATATGATACACCTTAAGTGCAGTATTTAGTTGGGGTATTACTCAACATTATGGAAATAGTTATCTGACGTGAATTTATTCTATATATATTTTAGTTATTCCTGATTTGGAGTTAGACAGTAAGCAGAAGAAAGGGGGAACGATACCCCAGAAAGCTGTTCAGTGGGCTCTTCATCATTGTGACCTGTTTGTAAGGACCAAGAATCACGAAGATATTGATAAGGTTAGTTTAATTATTAATAATTAAATGTATCCTTTAGATCAGTTACTTATGCAGCAAATCGCTGTTTATTTTGAGCAAAAATTCAATAGGCTATATGCCCATTGCCTACATTTCATATTAGAGAAAACCAAATTAATTCATTAATCACCTCAAATTTAAAGTTAGTTTTTCATTGGTGGCAACATCAAGAATCAACCAACAGTGTGTACGTTATACATGTACATTTGTTTTTGCACGTACAAGTAGACCTACATCATAATAAAATTATACGAACAAAGTGAAAATAAAGTTTCTAATTTAATTTAGAGAATTGACTATTTTGTAAATCACTTGCTTAATATTCATCGGCTAACTTTGCAACCTTTAGTTTACTTGAACTAAAAGTTATGTAGGCCTAACCTAGGCCTATACCTGTTTGATTCAAAGAATGATGTCTCATTTGGCTATAGCTGATCATTGGTTTCCATTTTGGTTGATTTTAAAATACCTAACTTTTAATATTTGTATTTTAGAGTTCATATTCTTAATACTATCTATATTGGACTAATGTAGGCTGTCATTACTAGAATCTGTATCTATAGATCTTTTTTATTATCCGTACAGACTCGTCGGGGTTTGGCGTATGCTCAGTGGGAACAGTTTCTTACTTGGTTTCAGGCAGTATCTCAGTGAGTATCATTTTATTTCTAACCTACATGGACATTGTACAATGTTGTACAATGTTAATGTAAATGTACAATGTTGTGCAATGTTAATCTACAAGTACAATGTTGTACAATGTTAATGCACAGGTACATTAACATTGTATAATCTGTTAATGTAAGCTACAACATTGTACATGTAGGCTACAATGTTGTATAGAGTGTTAATCAACATGTACAATGTTGTAAATGTACATGTAGTGTGAAATCCATTATTGTCTCCCATGTTAGTGTGAAATCCATTTTTGCCTCACATATAATTGAAATATGATGATGTAGATCATTTATTAATTGCAATGATGCAGTGATATTTGGTTTAATATGAGAACGAATTCAACGAGACGATACAACTAACTAAACACAGTTGGGTTAACCATACATGTTAAAAAATAATTATTATTATGAAGGTTTAACGTAGGTTTCCTTATTCGTTGATGATGTCAGGGGATATAAATAGGGCCTATAATATATTTAAATCGTGGAAAGTCCATCCCAACAAATAGAGCCAGTTTCAGGTTACCATCTTTAAGAATCAATATCATCTTCCTACGTCCATTCTGTTAAATTATTTATTAATTTTTCATACTTATGTTACTTACGTCTATATTATATATTGGCGTTAAACACTTGAACAAGATGCTATAACAGGAGAGTTTGAAATACTGCTTTTACTATGTATGTAAAATAGAGCCCTGCACGGGTAACCTCCCTGCAAAGAACTTTGCGGTTCATTTGCGGTGAGTGGTATAATTTTTACCGGGAAAACTGCGGTCGAGGTTAACAAATCAACCAGATAACTGCGGTTATCTGAGTTCACAATTATAAAAAAGAGAATAAAAGGGAATGGAATAGGAGTATTATATAATACTACTATTCCATTTCTCTATAGTAAGGGTGAATATTATAGAGAATTAGAGATGCATGTGTTTGCTGCATGTGGTTGCTGCATTAGATGCATAATATTGCTTTCCTTTCTTTTACGGTCCTTGCTGTCGTAAAGAGTTTAGCAGCCAAAGTTGTAAATGCCAACAGTGCAACGGTATATCGACAAGTTTTGTTAAGTTATACGGCACTGTTGTCGGGATTCTTTTGTTTTTGGTAGTAGATTTATAGGCTCAGTGGGGTAAGAAACAAGTCGGGGTGAATCAAACACCTCACTTATAGCTCCTATTTAACAAATAGTAGGCTACTCATGAAAAAATTCGGGGCCACATGAAAATCACTCGAGGGTGGGGGCATGACCCCTCTATCCCGGGGCCTCGAACCGCCACCGAATGTAGCTAATTAAGTAGACCTATATACGTAAAACCCACATTGCTGAGATTAAAATATTTGACCTGATGAGAGTTTCAACGGAGGGTGTGGGGAAAGTGAGGGGATTTTCTTCGAGGTAAGGGGAGGTTGAGGGTACTGGCTTTGTGGTTGAGGGGAGATTGCGGGGAATGAATCTGCCAGGAGGGGAGGTTGCGGTTAAAACTAAAATGAGAAGGGGAGGTGAGGATACCAAACTGAGTACCCGCGCAGGGCTCTACTGTAAAAGCTAAATCGTCGGTAGATCTCCTAATACTAATTTTACTTTCGATAGATTGCAAAAGCTCATAGTTGATATTTTTGGTTATTCACCTTTATTGTGGAAGTGACTGAGAAGTTCTGTAACATTGAGCTTATTACTTGATATTAATATTGATATAATAGGCCTATTGATATTAATATTAATATTGAGCTTAGACCTCTTAGTTGTGTAATTAGCAAGTCTAGGCTATATAGCGTCTAATAATTTATATTTTGCTACAGGGAAGGTGCAGCAATTTCTGTATCTCAGGACCAAGTGAACGACTGTCTGAACATGCTTCAGAGAATGGAGTCAGTTTGGCCTCAGATGGAAATAGAAGGATTACATAACATCTGGATTGTGAAACCCGGTGCTAAGTCGAAAGGAATCGGTATGACTGTGTAATACACTATACAGCATGTGTAGAAATATTAAAGTTTATGCTATGTTTTAGTAATTAGTCGAATAGCAAGCTAAAGAATATACCACAAAACATAACATTTATATTTATAAGGGTTCTGAATTAGACAGCTTAAGCTGCTTGTTTAATTACCCACTTGACAACAGTAATATCCAACAAACTTTTTTCTGGCTTTAGGATATAATCACTGGTGTGAATCCCTATCAATTAAGAGATTATATAAATTAATTATTTGCTGTCTCGACAGTAATTTATATAGCTTCAGTGACAAAAATTATTTGTAATAAAATCGTTAGCGTTAAAAAAATATCCAAAACAGAAACTAAGAATGGAAACCCTGTAAGCACGTGCAGTGTACAGGAAACCCTGTAAGCATGAGTTGACATGTGTAGAAATAAAAGAAGATTAAAAATCGTAGGCCTACAGGCCAGCTCTATCCTACACTATTTCTAAACCACTTTCAAATCGGTGCAATGTTATAAAAAGTTAAAGGTGGTGTACCATAGGCCTATCGTTAGCGACAGTAGACTTTAAGCTGATCCCGATCCTGAGCGATTGCGGCACACAGGTGACTTAGTCATTAATCTGACGGTGAGGTCGCCAACCACTCTATACAATCCCATTAGTAATTGGATGATATACGGCAGACCTTTGATAACATTCTCAATCTTCCACATTAGTCACCTACTACGTACTAATTAGTTTCCAATTAGCCCACCCACGAAGGGATGGATGAATTGGTTGCCCGTTGTACATCCGACATTTGACTGTCTGATTGACTCGACCTGGAATCGAAACCCGGACCCCATGTGCAAAATGCTACACAAAGTGGTCGACACGCTAACCAATTAGCCATGACGACGTACTATAATGTAATACTATATGACATGACAGTGGTGTCAACGGCTCCCAAAGGTTGGGGGGGGATGGCCCGGATGGCCAAAAATAGGATCCAGAAATTTTTTAAGACTCCATGCAAAATAGTGTCTACTCAAGGTGTCAAGTTGTCAACTACAAATACAGTAGCACAGTAGACCTATAGTTACCCTAGTAGTACAATAACAAAATAATTGCAAACGTCGACTATGTTATTAACATATGCGTTCAGACCATCGTTGTCTGAAAATCCTTTCTTCAGCATATTTGTAGCAGCTTTCATCAATTCAAAAAACTGGGGCGAATAATATTCGTCTACAGATGTTGGCTGATATGCTGCAGCATCAGCTGTGAAACGAGCTGGAGGTTTACGTTGCCGAGGAAGGCTCAGTGGTTCAAGATCAACATCTGCGATCACAGCTTCCGTTGAAGAGAGCTGATTGTTGAAGACTTGTTCACTGTGAAAAACTTCCAGCTCAACATATAACAATTAGTAAAACTTCAAGCGTTTTGTTAACTGTCTTTGCTGGATAGATTCAATATGACTCCAGTGGCGCCGGTAAAAGCAAAGTGCAGCACTTTGTTTTTACTGTTACGTCAGTGATCAACTGTTCTGGGATTGAACAGCAGCTGTTCAATCCCAGAACAGTTGATCACTGACGTAACTGTTTTGCTAATCCACTGGCTCTCGCTAACACATCTACAACGTTTCTTATAGCAGGCACACTTACGAGCCACCAGGTTGGACACAGTGGTTTGATTTTTGTCACTACTGCTGTACTTGATCCAGTCTTCTCGGATATTCTAACAAATGTGGTTCGACCACGAATTGATGCAGAGAATACTGCTCCAATTTCCTGCACAATCTGAATAGAATTTCTGATGAGTATTCCAGCGTTGCACATCTTCTCAGCCACTAAATTGGTGCAGTGACTACCACAGTGCGTGTACAGTGCAAGTGGTTGCTTTTCGCGAATAAGAGCCTGACAAGACTGACATCCCTAGTAGATGCCGGACATGTTCGCAGCGCCTCGAAAGTTTGTCCACTTAGTTGACTTAACGGCAGTTGAAGTCTTGTGAGCACATCAAATACAAAGCTTGCAATCGATTGACTCGTCGTACTTTCTGAAGAGTCATTTATTCCAACGAATGCTTCAACGGCATTGAATGACTCATCGATGAACCTCAAGCAAATGGATTCCTGTTCCTTGCCCGACACAACACATCCTGCGTAGGCCTGCCGTCAATTATTATGGAAAATGCACCCGATTCTCGAACCTGGCAACAAATATCCCGTACATTGCTACGACTGAACATTTCGATAATTTCTTTTTGCCGGACTTCACTTGTCATGCCAGTTTTTGTTTGTAGACTCGAATCCTCACACCTAAACCGAAGTATTTGCTTGAAATTGCCTTCACCTATTTCATGACCTCTAAGGGCCAGACCTTGCCTGACGGGGTAACCAGCTGTGCTGAAAATGACATGCAAACATTTGCGTGCACTTTATTGTTGTTCACTTATTTGTTTCTCAAGCTGTTTATTCACTGTATTGACCGATGCGTAAGACAGCTGATCCCGAGCAAAGCAGTGTGATGCACTTCTTTCGTGTTCCACAAATTTCTCTACTGCTTTGTTCCAATGGCAACAGCCCTTGCTTATAAATGTAGATTCCTTCTTTCGGGAAAGTTCTGTAAGATGTAGCGACTCTGCTTTCACACATGTGTAACAGAGAACTGTATTCATCCTTGAATCGATGTGAATCCAGGGAAATCTTTGATACCATGACGTCTGAAATTTCAAACAGTTTTTCTTTCCCTTGCCGGCATACAGATAAGGAATATTTTCAGGAGGTGGTTGGTACGGAGCGACAATCGACTCATACCAACAGCCATTCACAGCCAATCTGTAAGTCAGCACTGCGGTTGAATGAAATGACCTTACATAGCTTTTACTTCGTGTTAATAGTTCATACATTTTCTCTTTTCTGGGGGGGATGCATCCCCCCAACTTTCGTGGAAGGTTTTTTTTGGGGGGATGCATGGTTGACGCCCCTGTGTGTATGTGACAGTTATGTTGACATGTGACAGGTGTTGATATGTGACTTTGTGTTTGTATGATTGTGACAGTTGTGATGTTACACGTATTGATGAACATATGAATTTCAAGCATCATGTTAAATCTAGATATAGTTAAGAGCATAAAAAGTGTAAATGGATTACTGTATAGATATTGAGACTTTATACCTCTGTCATGTCGTAAGAGTTATTCTTTTTGATAGTACATTCTCGTGTTAATAATTGTATCGAAGTGTAAGGTTATGCCACATGGACTATCATACAACCACTGCACTTGGCTTGTAACACGGTTTTGTGGATATTTCAGGGTTTATCTAGATTTAGCAACGTTAAAGATATGTACATTGCTTACGATATTTTGCCTGCCTGAACATTTGTTACCTGAATTTTGCATTGCCAAAATAAGTTCTAAATTTGCCTTAATTGTAACATAGTAATGCCAACGGTAACAAATGCTCTGTTCAATCTCAATCATGCTAGTCATACCTTACTAGATTATCACTAGAACTAGAACTAGATTATATAAGAAATCTGGATCTGCATTCTATAAATCCTATGTTAATGACGCATGCACTGATTATAAGTTAATCCTAATTGCAATACGAAATGCAGGATCGCTGAATTCATTCTTGAAGCAGTATATAAGAACTTTCTTTTTGATACGTGATAAATAACTTATGACGATACATTTCATTTTAATTAAGACTTTAATTTTGAATAATATTTCTAGAATGTAATCTTTAATTTTCACTTCTTTGGACGCATGTTTCTTTGATTTCTTTGTTTCGTTTTAGGCCTACTAGCGTTGATACTTTTTTCTTACTATTTGCATGATTGCTAGGTGGCCAGCTAGATAAGGTGCAGTGTGCTTTCTCTGACGGCCTAATGTATGTCATTGTATTGTTGTTATCTTGAAATAAACATATATACAATGTTGAGAATACAGTGTTGAGAACTACATATATGTATATTATACATGTATGTAGTTCTCAACACTGATAGTACAGAGGTGTGACATTTATAAAGATTTGACAGTTTGTCAATTAAAAACAGCTTATTGGTTTGAAATCGGATTGTCAGATATCGTCTAACATGCCTAGTTATGTGTGTATGTGACACATGTGTTATGTGTGTATGTGAGACATTTGTGATGTGTATTTGCGAGACATGTGTGATGTGTGATTTTGTGTATGTGAGATACGTGTGTGAATAATATATGAGACATGCGCTGTGTATGTGAGACATGTGTTGTGTATGTTAGATACATGTTATGTGGGTATGTGACATGTGTTGTGTATGTGAGATATGTGTGTGTATGTGAGACATGTGTTGTGTATGTGAGACATGTGTTGTGTATGTGAGACAGATGTGATGTGACGCTGTTGGTGAAGCGATGTGATGGTGTGGCAGGTCTATGGCGCTATCCTCTACAGTTCTACTGTACTGAGATAGAACCTAACTGTGTGATTACTGTACAGTCTCTGGCTCTCAATACTGCTTCCTGCGTCTCCTTCAGCATCAGAAATCAATCAGAGTATGTCATCTTCCAATTATTTATCCTTATGATAAAATGTGTAAATCAAATGTTTTTTTTAGAGAAGCTTGAAAAAGCAGATACACAATTAACCAGCACTAGTGGCGTCATTATTTTTAGTGTGATCTGGGTTTAAAGCCCGAACTCTTTAATCATCTTGCCCTTGAGCGCACCACTCTAACCACTAGACATTGACTCGACCATGATAAATTTTTTTTTTTGCTATTTTTATGCCGTTAACGAAGACTCTGAAGATATCACGAAGTGTTTATTTCGGACCAGCCATCATTGAAATAAATGAATAAGACAGTTGATGATTTGTGATCTTGTACATGCATTACTACCTTCCAGGGCAAGCTCAAACTCATCTCTTCCCACCCTAGATCTGCTCTAGCAGACTTCTTGCCTTGGATAACGGACTTGCACTGTTTTGGATCTCGTTTTCTCTTTCGCTTGTACATTTGCAGGAGTGTTCTGGTAGTTGGATGCTGTCTGTAGTTGCACATCCCGCTTGGGACGTCCCTGACATCGCCTTCGGGTGAGGACCGGACGTTAAATCGTCATGATTGATTGATTGATAGTTAAGATGCTGGAGGTAATTAAGAACACCGTCAAACATGTATGTGACTACCATTATCATCGTAACCTTCGAGATATAATCATATAATTATATTCATAATACCTTGTTGTGCTGTTGTTGTTGTTGTTGTTGCCTAGCGAGGATACTTCAAAAATTGTGCTTTTATAATCAAATAAAGATTTTTTCTATAATTGTTGATACGTCCGCAAAGTTAACCATGTAAAAGAGTAATTCATTGGTTTAACTTAAAAGTGAAATATTAAAGTGATAAATTAACTAATCATCATTATAATTTATAATAATACTATTATGACGTCAGTCTAAATATTCGTTTTGTCAATGACTGGATGCTGTTTGTGCTCGAATAGGTCACAAGACCCACATGCATTTTTGTGGCCTTTGGCATAAGAAGATTTGTTAGGGGCCCTACAGCCCTTGCAATTATATTTTTCCTTATAGTTGTATATTTAAAGTCTCTTATTTATTTGACAACCAAAAATCACCATATAAATAGACTCTACCTATGTGTCGTCGACCGCATGTGAAGGCAGCCTTCAGCAAGCTTCTAATATATAACTTTTAGCCTTTTTACTAAGATCAGTTTTCAGTGCATGTTTTAACGATTTGTTACTATTGCAGCAATGAATAAAATAATTCATTGAATAACTATGACGAATGATGATTATGAATGATATGAATGATAATTTTCCAGATCAATAGCCTAGTAGTGGAATATTATAATTTGCCATAGAGGCTACAATCGGCTGGGAGAAGCTCGGCGGCGTCATCTGATGAATATAGTAGAACTTGAAATTCAAACATTTTCTAATATTCAAACTCCATAGAGCAGAATCCTTAGAATAAGAAGCTTAGAGTGTGTTTACCGTCAAGAGTCAGAACCACGCGGCTTCTTTCTAAGACGGCTCAAAACATTCGAACTAATGTCACAAAGATTATATCAAAGCGTGTGATAGCTCTTAGCCTTTACTCACAGAGCAGCAACAGTTTAGTAGTCTACTGAGGATCTTGCGGGTGCAGAACTTTGGAGTAGATAACAATTAATTAACCTCTTTCTTTTAGTTGTTACTTTAATTTTTTTCGTGCGAATTGTATATCGCTATCAAAATGGTATAATATGCTGCATGCATAGTATAATTATACAATACGATATAAAGGAGACCTTTTATTTCTCCTCTATAATAATCTATGTAGGTCTTCTGCGCACATTCAGCGGCGCTTTACAAACAGCCAAGAAAAAGTAAATAGGTCATTAAATTGTAAATTTAAATTGTCATAGGCCATAATCGATGGGTCAAGATAATATCTGCTAATTAAAAATTATAGATCACAGATATCCAGGCGCAGACCACTTAACCTACACTGCCGCATGAAATGCGTAAGCCAGCTCTTACTAATGCATTTTCCTGTTATTCTATTCTCAAGTTTACGGACTCCACCCGGGTAACTACAAACATGCACCAATTATGCATCTGACACAGGATGCGAATTACCGGGTATTTGGGGATGGGTCCGACCCCCTCTTTTAAAAATCCAACCCTTCTTAGCCCTTTAATAATAGCTGGGGGTTCGCTTATGACCCCATGCTCACATGTTTTAATTTCATTGAAAATGGGCTACACTTATGAAAGCCTGCATAAAAGTTGCATTGAAAATTAGTAGGCATGTCGCTCGCTCCGCATGCGAGTTGCGAGTTGCACCTTTATACTCTCTCTTTCCGCATGTAGGTAACAGTATAGGTTTATAGAATCGATGCATTTAATTGCTTTTTATATTAATTTTAAAAGAAAATTTAGGGACCACTTATTTAGAACGTATCTGATGTTAAAAATGAGTTAATTTGGTCTGATAGAATATATAGGAGCCTATAATTGTTTCAAAAATCAGCAGATGACGCCAAGTAGCTAGCATTAAGGTTAACGGTTGCAAGCAACAGTTGAAGCTACATCTTCGTTTCGTTCCTATAAATATAACACGTATCTCACTCGCCGTTCAACGCTCATTTCTAAATATCTTCTTATAACAATAGTAGGCCTACAATACAATAAAGCTGTAGACGTTAACCATCCAAGGTTCCATTCTGGTGTAGGTCTGTCATATTTTTATTAGTTTCCCAGCTGACTGATCTACTAATCTGAGATTAAATTATGTTTTACTGT
>JAQFZF010002819.1:0-11981 GCA_034695365.1 Enchytraeus norvegicus
ATTTAAACAATCTAGATTCAACGGCAATAGGGATGTACGAGAATCAGTATACCGGAATGATTTATGGAAAAGATCGGTTGAACGCCGGTTTCATCATTCATGCAGACTTAGTGAAGAACTTAGAGCATATCCAACTAGATAGGTCAAACTTTTTAACCTGGTAAACGATTACAGTAAAAACAATTCATCCGCTCCGAAATACAATAACAATACAATTCGTAGTCCAAATTTTATATATATATATATATTATATTTTTTTATTTCCACACATGTCGGACGCACGTGTTTGCACGGTATTGAATTATACTAACCTCACAACTGTAATCCAAGGAATAATGAAAAACTTGTCGTATAACTTTTTTGACTAATCTTTATAAGAGAGGATAAGGGAGGGGGGGTGAAGTAAGAAAAAGTGATAGTTATTTATTTAATCTGATAAGAAATAAGATGCAGTAATAATAATACCGAACCTTGTAATTGCCTGACTCCGTCCAGCAGATGCCTGGGCATGCTCGGGCAGGCCCTGGCCCAGTAGTTCCACCGAGCACACCACCCTCCCTGCTGGGTTAGTCACGCAACACGTGTAGTAACCGGCGTCATCCGGCGAATGATTGAGAACTCGTAGAGTGCCGTCACCTGCCGAGTTCATGAACATCTTGTAGTGCTGTGAGGGTCGTATCAGTCGCCCGTTGTGGTACCATTGTATCTGTTACACATAGCAATTGCATACACATTATAATAGACAATATCAGGAGTAGATAATATGTAGGATATTTCTTACAAATAGCATTACGCCGAACAATCAATAACCGAAAGAAAGCTACAGAAAATCATCTCATAAAGAAACATTTGTCTTCTAGGAGATAGCATTCGAGCGTGAGTAGCCTATAGAGGCTAAGACCTCCAGAAAACGTATTTTTAGTATCTTATTCCCGTGTTGGATCTAGAAAATTGGAACTGAAAATTGAAAGTATTCGGTAAAGTTGACTAACTCAATTACTGAGGAAGCCTCAACAAGGCATTGGATGCCCACTTCAGAAACCATAATTTCTCCTTGAGCAAAAGCACCTTTTCACAAGAGGAAAGGCAGAGCCATTGTGAGGCAGCCAGCTTATGGGTTTGTCTATGATAAAGCGAGATAACTGACAGTATCTGCTACGGCGATTTTACCGTAGACCAGTCATCTGCCATTGGATAGATAGATTTAACATATCGTCATCATCCATAGCGATTTGTTAAGCCTTTTCATTATTACATGGTAACTGAATAAGAAAAGCAATACAACACAAAATGACATTATATAGCTCCTCTATATACTAGGTAATAGGTATCTCAGTGGCGTTTTGTGAAAGAGTGATAGGAAACGTAGTCAAGCCAGATATAAGCCACACAAGATGTGACAAGGTCTCCGCAAGTATGGAATTTGAGCGACCTATTGATATTGTACACAAAAGCCATGGCCCAGACTACTCTGCCCGCATTGCAGTTTCTGCGTACGTCGGCACTTACGAAACACATGCAGTGGTCAGTTGGTCTATTCTCATGTGTCTTACTAATACGTGTGACAGCAAAACTGATATTATTGTAAGTATTGGCCAAACCCTACTAACCGTTGGTTGGGGATTCCCCTGAACTCGACATCTAAATTGAGCGTCCTTTTCGTCATTTTTCTCGAAATTTATCGGCTTCTCGATAAACTGAGGAGAAGCTGAGAACCCCTCCTCCGATAATATCATGTTGGTGGCGTCTGTGCCAGATTTGTCTTCGAGCAACTTCTTCTCAAAGGCGGATACATCAAATTTCTGCGATGTGTAAACAATTGAAGTTATTTCTATACAGAGTAGTAAAGGGCATTGTAAGAAATATGTCAGAAAAGCACTTGAGAAAGTAAAGCGGCAAGCAAGGGATCGCAGCAATAAAAATTTTAATAATTGTAGCATACTGATAGGTGCAGAAATTATTGTGGTATAAATTCTTATAATTCATAATTATTTTGTATGATCGTATGTGGGTTTTTGTTTGTCATTTTAAAGTGTAGCCTATGTGTGGGGTATAAGTATGTTTAATTTTTGAATGCTTAATACCTATACTACCTGTATATCACGCCAAGCAGACAATGCATACCTATCTATACTTTACAACTTCACATATTCATGTAGGCCCTATGCGCATGATGCATGATTTGCGTAAGCTTGGGCGAATTTGTGTGAATGTTCCTCAGCGTTAACTTTATTTTCTAAATTCATTTTCTTTTTTGACTTGCCTTCTGTGGATTGATTTCATGTTTATTGTTGTTACCATATCGAGTTGGTAAAAATAAAATATATTACAGAATTGTTAAAGTTGTGGTCCATGCAATGATCAGATAACTGTATTACATTACAATACTGAATTACAAACTGACCTGTTTCTTTGACGGATTTGATCCCGATGTTGCAGAACTTCTAGACGTACACGTGGACACGGTGGTTATTGACAGAGTGCGCTGTTGAGACTGTTGAGGCTGTTGAGGCTGTTGAGGCTTCGGAGTAGAAAGTTCTTGGACTGTATTTAATAAACAGTGTAAACATTAGATGAAGCCGATTACTTTTATGAATATTATGAATAATCATATATGCATTATGCATGTACGCTACAAAACAAAAAACACAATAGATTTAGGCATCACCATATTGGCTAGAATGAGGTTCACCGGGCTCCTCAACTTAATAAGGTTAAAAATGTATTTTACACTACATGTATAGTTAGATGAATTTAAATTTTCTGGACTGGATCTATTAACACAATGTAATATCATAATTTTTTATTAGGATTTAACGTCCGTTCCATCATCTGACTGCGATAGCATTACTCCATGACTGCAGTCATGGAGTAATATCTTAGCGCTTAATCCTAAGTGAACGAATGAATGAATGAATGAATGAATGAATGAATGAATGAATGAATAACTGACTGACCTATGCCCTGCAGCCTGGCTGATGTCGAGGCTTCCCCTGAGCTATTAATAGCCTCACACGTGTATTCACCTTCATCCTCTGCCCGCACGTCTCTGATTGTGAGTGAAGTGAAGCCCGAGCTCTGGTCGTAGCCTGAACTGTATCTACAAAATTTACTACAATGAACCAACCAGAGATTGGAAGGAACAGTTACCGTTGAATCATATGATTATTAATCTCTTTAATCTATGTGTTGCATGACCAGAATGAATTAAACTAGTAACAGCTACTGATCCGCTGCTAGACTTCAGTGATATTTTCGTTAACTAAAACTGAACGAAAGCGAAAATTGCATCGCCGTGCACGAGAACTGAAATTATTGATTTTTTTCCCGAACTGAAACTAAATAAGAACGATAATTATTGTGCAGAACTGAATAGAAATAGAACTAAAATTAGGCTCTGAACAAGGAACGAAAATTATTTGGAAACCAAAATTTAAATTCAGATGATACTAATTCTTTCTCATTATTTTGTTATGGAACTAATTAACAGGCTAGACAAATTGTAAAAGAGTACAAAAGGGCTTCAATGTTAACCAAAAGTTACAAAGATGTCAAAGCGCGATATTTTTCACAACTTTTGACATTTAGAACCGAACTAGAACTAAAAAGTTAAAAAGCTACTCGAACTAGAACTGAACTAGAACTAAAATACCTGAACTAGAACTGAACTAAAACTAAAATTATTCGGTTCTTCAAGAACTGAAACTGAACTAAAATAGAAATTATTCTTTCAGAACTGAATAAGAACGAAACGAAAATTAAATTTCAGAAAGAAAATATCACTGCCTATTTATAGTTAAAATATTGATTAGCTCAGTTAAACATCGTTCAAGATACTGCTTCAGAGCTTGTAATATCATCACTAATTATACCCAGAGCAGCCAGAGCTACTTGTACCTATCTACGAGTACCTACCTATGTACCTATCTCGTATATATCATCAACCTTTCTCTAACGTTAATAGTATTAATACTTAGAACTACTCATATCTCAATCATTGCTCAAAACCAAACGACTCTGTATACCAACAAGTTCAGTCATTGCAATTCTTTTTCAAAATCGGGGAATATTATTGAAATCACTCTCCTAAAATTGATCAAACAAATCATTTACAAGCATTAATTCTTCCATCATAAAATCATCTAAGTCAATTTCTTAAGAGATTATCCATATCTATTAGTGACTAGATTGGATTTTCTTTCTTACTTCAACCCCGATTGAGGCAAAGAAAAAATAATCTTGTGCACGTTGAATTATTCCAATTATCTATATATCTAGTGCTCTGCACATGCAAATCCAAGGCAAAAATCTCTATACATAATCTAAAGGAGATACTCGAAAATGGACCAGCTGAAAGATGCAAGTGCTCTTTGGAAGCCGGCTAACGCAATCTCAGAAGAAGGCAACATCTTGTTTAAACCAACTGGAGCCATTATTTCTCTTGAATATTTAAAGACAGCATTTTATGTGGGGGTGAAGGCAAAGCATCTGTGTCTAGGTAGTTTTGTTGAGCTGATTGATGGTGTATCAATCAATTCAACAAGAACAAGACTACATAGACACAGATGCTTGCCTTCAACCCCACATAAAATACGGTCTTTAAATATTCAAGAGAAATAATGGCTCCAGTTGGCTTAAACAAGATGTTGCCTTCTTCTGCGATTGCGTTAGCCGGCTTCCAAAGAGCACGTGCTTCTTTCGGCTGATCCATTCTCGAGTATCTCGAAGTAAACACAGGAATTCAAATCAATCAATCAAAAACATTTATCAAGCACCCTTAACTGAGTCTCAGAAGCGCTTTGAGCATTGCAAAGGTGAATAGGCAATCCTGCCAATTATTATACTTGTAGCAGTTATGAATGATACAACCGTTTCTACAGATCTATACTTGCAACTTTCAAGTTTGCACAGCAGCTGCTCCAAGTATTATGACAGACCATAATATAGGCTGCTTTCACGAACGACTATGATGAGAAACCTTTCAATATTATGTAGAGCGTGATATGACATCAAGCCTGTGAAAGAGTGGGCTTGTGAAGGAGTGGGCCTGTGAAGGAGTGGGGTTGTGAAGGAGTGGGCTTGAGGCAGTTACATTTATAGAAAGTAGATTACAAAGTGTTAGAAGGATAAAAATGACGCGATTGGTCAATGATAGTATCAATCAATCAATTTTTCAATAATTTAGTCAGGCCATCAATCTATCCGTCATAATTCGATGGTCGTATGCAAAAGAGGACCAACAACTGCAAAATAAATAATTTTTGTTATTTGCAAAATATTTTCGAAACCATAAACTGAAGGCATACGATGTTTTACCAGTATTGTAGAACTCCATTATATCTAGTAAATACCAAAATAATATGTTAAATATTATGAAAACAAGTCAGAAATAATATTGATGGACTAAACACCATTTTTACAATAATTTTGATGGTCATTAGTTTTGTAGCCTACAGTGTACTCTGTATACTATATATAGTCCGTGATTTCGTCGTAAGACGATGAAACAAACCATAAACCCGTATTGTTGTTCTATATAATATAGGCCGATGTCGTCGTCAGATGATGAAACGGACGTTAAAAAAGTATTGATAGGTCTGTATAGATGGAATATATAATATCCGCATTATACAATAATACGGATGTATAAGAGAGGCATCACAAAATATAACTTAATCAAATTACTCCTATTATTTTCAGGCAGAAATTGTGCTGATATGAAATCAGTCCAGGTAATCAAATTAAAGCAGAAATAAGCAAAGCCCTTTAATCTATTGAAACCTTTCCTGGTATCAGAACTAATGCAGGCTGCGTCATGCATGGGTTTATTGATAGCCAAGTGACCGTCAAGACCTTTTCCCAAGAGATTAATTGAAAATATTAAAGTTCAACGGCCACTGCATTACGTCAAAAATATCTTCAACTACGATACCAAAACAAGTCTTTTTTAGTACATAATCCATCAATGATTCAGAGAACCGGATGACAGTGATTTCATTATGTGAAATCTAATTTTTTAATTTATAATTTAACGCGCATGGTTCGAGTATTTTCGCGAATGGCCAAAACGGAAACCTGCACATGTGTATCGTAAGAACAAATTAACGTAGATACAATGCGGAAGACAATGGAAAACGCCCCAGAACCTATATATATCATTTTATAACTTATGATGCAAATACCTTTTGAAGGAATACCTTTTTGATTAAGGGCCTGCTATCAAATGAACAAGACGGTAGATTTGAGTAGTAGCATTATATATGTGCGCATTGAATCTGTCATCTGGTAGCACAGTTGATCATTTCGATTATTTTAAAACATCTGCCTTGCAATTATTGCTCCGCTAAAAAAATTTGATTCTATATTGTCCGAGAAACTGGCTCATAAAATATTTAATCCAGAACCAGAAAATACATTTACACCTATAATCATATGAAAATATTTTTCTATAAGCCATCATACTGACTTATCCAGTGGTAATATGGTCATGGAAAAGCGCGTCACGAGTAAAAATACACAAAAAGTTCATAATTTCACAGGCGGAGCACAAAATTCATAAAAGAAACTTGTAATAATTATATTATTATTAAATTGCAATTTTAAACAAGTTTATAAAATAGGCCAACTTAAATCCGAAAATAACATCCCTAACGAATTATAGTTCTAGAGACCTCAATGAGAAGTTAATATTCGTTTAGACGATTACAAAAATTAACTTCTAGCCTACTCTTCAAGTCTTCTTACAAAATAAAGTACAGTAGTCTATCGATCTACAATAAACACATGCTAGAAATTTCACTAAATTGCAGAAGCACTTACCGGTTTTATGCGATTTCTTCACCATATATACTCTAAGCGTCGGCTTCTATTAAATATTAAACTTACGAAGTCGACTAATCCAGCGTTTCAAAAAAGTTTGAATATCAATGTATTAATAACTCATAGTTTGAGTTATCAGAACAATGATTTGCTTGAGAATCAGAGTATCTGGATATTTACTATTGAAATTTAACTTGAATTAGTGATTACTAAAAATATCCGTCCCTCTAGATTTATGAAACCTAATGTTAGCAGTCGCTATTAATGCTACAACTACACAAAATTAATGATATTCACAGATTAATGATATTCACAGATTACTTATATACTATGCGGTGAACTTGCTATATAGTTCATAAGCACAAAATTACACTGTTAAAAATACAATATAATATGTGTATGGCATATAGAAATATGCTATAGTATATAATAAAAAGCTACATGTATGATTGCCTATATCTAAAACTTTGCTACAGCATAAGAATACACATTCCACAATCAATCGAAAATTCGAAACGAAAATCAATCGTCCCCTAAATTCACTGAAACATTGAAATTCTACCGCAAATTATTGTAAAAATTTGTTGACCAATGATAGCTTATTTGCTATTGCAATTCTGTAGTATGTCGTTTACGTGTAATCATTACAATAAAATGAACAATTTAATAGCAATTACACACATTTTCCTTATTACAGCTCTTTCTAATGTTTAATGACATAGATCTACAGAATTCTGTAGCAATAATAATTATTGGTAACTGCGTTCTAAAAAGAATTCCAGTGAATGAAGAGAAAGGTGAATACAGTATAGCGAGCAAGCAGACGACTGAGAGAGAGCGGTCTAAACCTAAGGGCACCTGCATGGGATGCAGCGAGAGAGAAAAAAGAGAGACAGAGGCAGAGACAGAGAGGGAGAGAAAGACAAAGAGACAGAGAGTCAGAGAGAGAGAGAGAAAGAGAAAGAGAGAGAGAGGGAAGGACAGAGAAAGATTGAGAGAGAGAGAGAGGGAGACAGAGAGAGAGCCAGCGATTTAGAAAGGTGCGTGTGAGAGCAAGAGAGAGAGATAGAGAGGGAGTTTTAGAGAAAGTGGAAAGAGAGAGAGAGAGAGAGAAAGAGAGAGAGATGGAAGGAGACAAAGAGAAGGACAGATAGAGCCGGAAGCAATGCTCAACGAGGTTAGCATGACGAGCTTACAGCACGCTCAGCAACACATCTATTGCCCCTCACAGGTGTACTCTCTTTCTCTCTCTCTCTCTCTCCCTGTCACTCTCTCTCTCTCTCTATCTCGATCACTATTGAGCACTCTATCTATCAATGAGTTGGTAATTGTACCACTGAGTCAATACTGACTCCAAGTGCGGGTCTGATCCCGTTTCTTGGAGCTTTCAACAAACAGGTTTCCCGGACACAAAACGGAAAATATGAGATTTTTATTCCGTTTAAAGACAATTAACTTAATTAAGAATTCATGAGACTAACAAAGAAATAGAGTTGAAGTTCACAAAGTTCTAAGGAATGAACAAATGAAAGACATTTTAAGAAGATATGGAAATTGAGGAAACAATAGGAGCCAGACAGACATAATTATAATGATAACAAAAAATATATTTAAATAAGCCAAACAACATTATAGATTTAAAAAACAAAATTGAGAGAAAAAGGAGTGAGTGAAAAGCGACAAAAGATGAGCAAGAAGTGATGGAGTGAATATGAAGAGTTAGCCGATGGGGAGATATGAATGGAGGTGATTAAAGAGACGTCATTTATTGATGTACTGACCGCAGCAGGGACACAATGCAGTGTAATTCAAGGCGATGGCCTTAGGACTTACAGCAGCTGATGTCCAATATCATAATTCTTATGGATAATATAATATACTTCGAGTTAAGTTTAGCAGCCATATGGGAGAATGACAGCTGCACTTCAAAACACTCGGTCGCTCAAATTCCAAGTGTGCGGAAGTCTAGACTGGCTTTTGGCCTCTAAATCACTTGAATCGGAGGCGCATACGTAAACCGATTGTGACATTACCGTATCGACAAGTCTGCCTTAGTACGTTGCTATTCGCTGTTGTTGTTGCCGTTGTTTTTCGTAAATTTCCTCTAACCGGAAGTTGTTACTCAGCTGCAGCACTCTCCCCTGATGATCACGTGACTCGCTCCAATCACGTGATCAATTCTCTCATCATTACAGTTTAACAACAACAAATCGACTGAAAATTCTATAAGCACGTGCTTAAAAACACGTTATCTTGAAGACAACGTGCTTTTATAAATTTCAGAAATAATAGAAATTAGTTAGATCATCAATAAAAGCACATTATTTTTCGGAGAAGTATACTTTTAGCACAGAAATCTATGTTCAATTAACACATTTTACACAAGCGTCCTTGAAAGAACAAAAAAGTTCATTTTCTGATATAAAGTTCGACATTTGATGTTTTGTCAAGTAGGCTTGCATAATGCCAATGCCATTAATACTCTTTACACAGTCACACACAATTATAAAATATAATTGTTAGAATTTACACAAAGCATAATAAACTAGAAAATATGAACAAGTATTAAAGTGAGAAGGATATTCCAGCGTTTAAACAAATTAAGCGAGGCTGGAATGTAGAACATTGTTTAACGAATATAGACATTCTCATGGTCATAACTCAAAACTCCGCAATCTACAAATAAATATTGTCCATTTCTGCTAGCAACTTCTGCTAGCACGTATTCTGTTGTAAGAGAATATCTCTTGATAGCATTATCTAATACAGAATTGCATCAGAAGGCGCTATGTAAAAATGCACAAGATCAGCAAAGCCGGAAAGAGACAGTAATTAACATAACATAGCATTCAGTCGGACAGGGAGCATCAGATGTTTGTAACTGAATCAGTGGAGACCTGGGAAAAACTTTCGAGTACTTGGAGCAGACATTCGACTAGTTAATCCGTACAAACAAGCCCCCTCAATCGTGCTGAAACGTTTAAAGAACTTATTAAATTCCTGCAGGACCTGCTTTCCTCTACAGCTGTCTACTGACTGTCATAAGTTCATTTGAATAATGAATTTCATTATTATATATCCATCCACTTATTTTCAAGAAACACACAAAAAATGTGTAACAAGAAAGATAATGTCGGAAATTATGTTTATTATGCAAGGGTCACCCGTGTTGGATCCGGTGCGCTCTTAAATAGACCAACAGAAAGCTGCACGTGCTTCATGACTAATGCAATCTAATTTGACTAAAGAATACGATGGAAACCACCTAAGAAGTCAAAATTTTCCTTGAACTACTTAAGTCATCATTGCACAGGTGGTAATGGTAATGGCTTTTCAAAAAGATAAGACTTGTCAGGTTGATCAATGGTGAGATCACTAACGAGCGAGAATGTAGACTGTGTTTGAATTTGTCCTTCACTCCAGTATCTGCATAAATAAGCTCTTACGAAACACACACAATTGTCGGTTGGTCTATTCCCAAGTTTTCCGGGCCCAACACCACTGACAGTTTAGTTTCGCCATTCAACGACATCATCCACAGTATTAGTATTAATAGCCATAAAGGTCGTTTACAGTTTTACTGTTATGATTTATATTCCTATCAGTTTACTATTTTTCTTAACAACATCACGGCGCGAAAACCGGTAATGTAAGAGAAAAGTTGGAGAAATTGCTCGTTATAAATATCTGGAGACCTTTTCTTTTCCCGGCTGACTAGTCGGAAGGATGTATTAGCTTGTTAGTACGCTTCGTTGAGCTGTTCGTCCTCAACTAACGATGTAGTAAAATGCAAGACCGCAGCTCGTGCACACGTACAAACACGCACTTGCTCACACCACAGCTCGTGCACACGTACAAACACGCACATGCTCACACCGACACTCACGTGCTAAATCCACACTTGTAGTATAAATTGTCACACGTATTGTATAGGCACATTTAATAATTACAAATACACATGTATGCAGCATATAACCTTAATATTAATTACTGAATAACTGCGTTAAATTTCAGTATTCAATATGACGCACACGTGAACCCTGCAACGCTGAAATTGACAAGATAGAGGGTGTCAGCACCACAGCTGACTTCCTACAGAGGTGATCAACAATAACAACATACAAGACGTACAAGTATTGTGTATGTCAGTCACAAAAGTGGAGTCATGGGTATCGAATGGGCAGCCTTCTGCTTACAAGACAAGTGCATTACCAATTGTGTAGTCACACGCACAATCGCTCACGTGTACGGACATAGGTTGTACAAGTGTAAGTGTGTAGTCACTAAAACATGTAAACAGAGGATGCACAAGTGCAGACCTGTGTGTAATGCCAAGGATACGTACAGTGTACACACACGAACGGAGGATGTACAAGTGTAGGTACCTCATAAGTGTAAAACTCAACTATATATTTAACTCAGCCCAATAATGAAGCGCTTCTGAGACATTGTTAAGATGCGCTATACAAAAGCTTCTTGAATGATTGATTGATTAGGTGTGTAGTACTACTAGTCACACAAACATGGACACATCCACACTGACAGAGGATGTACAAGTGTAGGTGTGTAGTACTACTAGTCACACAAACATGTACACATACACACGAACAGAGGATATACAAGTGTAGGTGTACAATGTACATAATGTCACGGATACGTACATGCACACATCCACACTGACAGAGGCTGTACAAGTGTAAGTGTATATAAAGACACGGATAAGTACATATCCACACGGACAGAGGATGTACAAGTGTAGGTGTACATAATGCCACGGCTACGTACACATCCACACGGACAGAGGATGTACAAGTGTAGGTGCACATAATGCCACGGATACGTACACATCCACACGGACAGAGGATGGACAAGTGTAGGTGTACATAATGCCAAGGATACGCACATGCACACATCCACACGGATACAGGTACCTGGATATTAATCCTACACTGCTCCACATCCTGTCCGGCACAGGGCTGGTTAAGGTCGGCTATGATGGACCAGTAAAAGTACCACATCAAGCAGTCACTCCAATCCCTATATATAGGCTCCATATGACACACCAGTACAATCTTTGTAACGGTTGTGCTCGATTGTGTTGAGCCGTCTTGAAGAGAAGCCCTTCGGGCTTCTGAACCTTGACGTTAAACACACTCATACCT
>JAQFZF010002820.1:0-11980 GCA_034695365.1 Enchytraeus norvegicus
TTTGCGTCAAGTTATTTCAATCTTGGTATCAAATTATAGAGAAATGTCCCTGGATGATCATCTTAGACCATTGGAAGCTCATGGAGAGCCTTACACGGCCTCCCAGTCAGGCCGGGTAGACGGCTCTCGCGCCCTGGCTGCCGACGGACCTAGCAGACATAGAGCGGACGCCGATACGATACGTCATGAGATAGGCAGCGCTGCCGCCGGACGTGAGGCGAGTGAAGGGCGTCACGCTAAGATAATTAACGAATAATAATAATTAATAATTAGTAATAATTAGTAATAATTAGTAATAATTAGTAATAATTATAATTAAACACCGGTTGATGTGTATCTATGCCATAGTCCCGGCTGTATATTCGGCTAGAATACTTTCTTGAGAGGCAAAGGGCCACGGGTTCAATGAGTCTTACAGTTTAATACTGTCTCTGACAGTATTAAACTTTTAATCTGTTTAGAATGCTAATCTCTCCTTATTGTTTTATGATCAATAGAGAATGCTTAGAATTAAATTTTGAGACACATTTTATGTTTCCAGGTGGTACTCAACTGTCCTATTAGAAGGGACTTCCAGTATACTAAGGCCAATCCTACATTTCATCATTGGCAGACGGGCTGTCAAAAGTTTGGACTCACCTTTCAGAGTTCAGCTGACGCCTTCGCTTTTGAGCGAAGTATTTACAAAGCTGCAGAGTCTATGCAAGAGCGTAAGTGAGCCTGTGGAAATGTGTTTTTATTTTATTTGTCTATCCATTTTAAATTTTCATTAGTGTTGCTTTTAGCAGTTAGCAGTAGGCCTACCGGTAACTGTATTATCTTTCATGACTCTCCATTTTAATGATTTAGGTTCAATTTCTACATAATTATGGCTACCTTAGTTTTAAATATATTATTGTATATGCCTATTTGAATCTTGAGTATCAGAAGAAATTGCGAGGAGTAGGAGAAGAAATTGTACAGAGATAATAGAATATTAGATATTTTAACCTTATCGACATCTCACTGTTGGGCACAATACGCTGAAAGATTCACCATGGGATTGAATCTCTCCAACGCTATGCTATTAATTATCACTATCTGTTATCCAGCTACTTGGAGGCTTAGGTGTCTGATTCAATCAATCAATGAAATTTAGCGTCCTCACCCGAAGGCGATGTCAGGGGCGTACCAAGCGGAATGTGCATTATTGTGCAACAACAGACCGCTTCGAACCACCAGAAGACGCCTCCAAGTGCATAATCCGAAAAGAAACCGAGATCCTGAACAGTGCAAGTCCGTTATCTGCTCGAAATAAGAAGGCCTATTTTGCCAATCTGAAGATAGTATAGAAATCAATTTTAATCGTATTTAACGTTAAATATATTATGTTCAAGAAGGTTAATGGAACACATAGCTATGAATAGGCCTACACTGGCCCTACATGCGGATACAATTTAATGTATTCTTACTGGCTGTACATTGCCAGGAGCAGCTAGCATAGATACACGATTGATCTAACAGGTTACCGATATACACCTTGCCTAACGTGTTTTTAGATTGGTCAAGGCTGATCGCAGACATCGTGCAGCCGAGTCGCATACCCTACCATATACTCGCTATCTGCCATTCTCTGTATCGTTTATTGACCTATTTAATATTTAATTTTAATTATCGAACAATAATTATATATAAAAGGATAAATCTAAAGCCGAATTCAACGTCAGTTTCGAGTCCTACGGCATCATCAGTTACCGGTGAGCCCCGGGTTCCGAACAGTGAAACTTTAAAACCTAATTCGCACACTTAATCAATTACAACAATTCCTAAAAGTTGTGCTTGTAGGAATTGTGCCTTGGACTCGAAATCTCGTAGAGAATATAAAAAAATTGTACTTAGGAAAGCAGGTTTTGAAATTATTTAGAGATAGTAAGGTCAACACTGTGTCGTAATGTCAGTCGGATTAAAGCCTTCAGCAAGCTTAAATATGACTAGAGCAATAGCACCACTTAAATAAATATATATTAACGAATACTTTGTTTTCTGTTTTGCCATTCATGCATTCCGGATGAAAAATGATGGTAAGGTTAATTCTATATAGTGTACACGGTGTATCTTGTTAGTCTCAGTTTGGTTTCGTTACATTGCTAACATTATACGTACACTCAAAATTTATTTTAAATTGGCCTTCCTGGTCCCGGTTGGATGGCGTACTCGGTAACACCTTGCTCGATGAGCAGGGTGTCACGGGTTCGAGTCCCGGTCGGCTCCATATCTGACAGCATCATTCGAATAGGAAACAGACGTTAAATTTGTCTTTAACCTTTGAATGATTTTGTTTATCCAATTTAGATTATTAGCTATGTAGGGGCTTATGTTTTTGTCAGAAGGTCTACGAACATATGATAAGTCTGTTTAGTACTATTATCGCTTGAATATCAGTTCAAATTATCGATCAATCATTTAGAAAAGCAATAAATCAATATTGGATTAATTGCATAACATAATCAATCAATCAATAAATCAGTTGAGTAATCAATCAACAAATCAACTCAACAAGTGACCAGTCATTTAAGAAATTAATCAATAAAAAGTTGCTATTATTTTCTCATTGAAGTCAACTGTCTGCTACATTGGACATACATAAAATTACATACATTAAATACATTGGTCTAATTACATACATTAAATTACATACATTGGTCTCATAAAAAACGACCCCCCTACAATAATGTGAATAAGTTTCGAACAGAATTACCAACTCATTCGCCGTTTGGAGCCTCACTAGCTCTGTCAATTTGACATATACCCACATATGTTGGTCAATATATCTTGCCAAATGACGAAATTGGAGAGTTCTCCGCACACAAGGGGTGTTTGACGCAGTTGCCAATATGGGATATCTTGATCTTTATTCTGGTTCTTTAAAAGGAGAACTCTTTTAAAGCCGAATCCTGTGAAATTTGCCAATAATATCTAACAATCAATTCTAGCCAATTTCACGGAATTTCGATCGGATATCTTTCAAAACAATAAAGTTATTGATATTTGAGTATGACAGTATTGCAGTTTTACAACGTCATGCAATGTTAAATAACCCAAGCTTCTTTCAATGCTAGTCTATCACTCTTATACTCACATATCAATAACTTCCTTATTTTGAAAGATATCCGATCGAAATTTGGTGATGTTGGCTAGAATTGATTGTTCCATATTATTGGTAAATTTCACAGAAATCGGCTTTAAAAGAGGGCTCATTTTAAAGAACCAGAATAAAGATCAAGATATCCCATATTGGCCACTGCGTCAAACACCACTTGGGTGCGGAAAACTCTCCAGTTCCGTCATTTTTCAAGATACATTGACCAAAATTTATTGGAATATGTCAAATTGGCATTCCTAGTGGGGCTCCAAACGGTGAATGGATTGATAATTCTGTTCAAAACTTATTCACAATATTGTAGAAGGGCCGTTTTTTATGAGACAGGGTAGGGTGTAGGTCTGAGTGTGTGTAACGTCAAGGTTCAGATACACACAACGTCTCCTCAAGACGGCTCAACACACTCGAAGAGATACCATTACAGAGATTGGTTTAGAGTTTATTAGAGAACCGAGTAGATGTGATTAATTGAATAGATTAATTAATTAATTAATTAGTTTTTGATTGACTTACTGATTCATTAATTGCCTGTGTGTTTTGAGGACAAATTGCTTGTGTATTTTTGATTGGGTGTTTTCTGCATTGGATGACTGACTGAATAACTGGCTGATTGATTAACTGATTGATTGATTGATGACTAGGTAGTACAAGAGTTTGAGAGAGCTGTTATATTTCGCCTAGGAAGAGTTCTACCTGGTGGAGCAAAGGGTCCAGGTATGTAGCTGTATTCTCTCTCTCTCCCTCTCTCTCTCTATATATCTCTCTCTCTTTCTCTTTATCTCTTTCTCTTCTCACTTTCTCTCTCTCTCTCTCACTCTCTCACTCTCTCACTAACTCTCTCTCTCTCCTCTCTCTCTCTCTGTCTCTGGTGAAGTTCTATTGGTGTGGTCCAATGTATAAATTTCTACTGGAATGTATGTTCGTACTTTTGATAGGGAGAGTCAGCCCAAGTTCAGAATGAGCAAGTGATGATTTCGGCATCCCACACCATCTGGTTTACTTGCTTTAGACGTGCTCGAGGAATCTACAGGGAATGCAGGCCTACTATGCCGGAGTTCTGTGGGACATCTGCCACTTGCTTTTTCTAGCTTTTCTTAGGGGGCGCATTGGTAGAGAGTTCGCCTCAGAAATTACCTGGGTTCTCGCTAGCAGCATTTCCACACTATCAAACGGCAAGGTGCGAGTTACTTTGCCATAAATCATGTGTTAAACATGCGTTAACCGTGCAATAAATATTAAAACACAATAACAACAACTAAGAAAGGAAGCTAGTATAATGCGTGTGCCGAGTATGAAGATATTCGGAAGGATAAAACTTTTCATTCAATATCAAAATTAATAAGCAATGCCTGTATGTAATGAAAGTCTACTGTAACAGTTCCTAATTTATAACTAAATCGCTTTTATCCAAAATATGGAGGTGGATTTGAGATGTAAGCGTATGTACGACTCGGACGATGTACGACTCGGATGTACGACTGGATGTTCGACTCACGTACATGACATATTTCACGCACATGACAACTCATTAGAAGATGTTACGATATCGTCTGAAGATCAAAATAGTCTGTCAACTGGAAACTACAATAATGAAAGACACGTTAGATTAAACTTGATGTCTTTGGAGATGTTGTCTTTGCAGATGTAAAGATTAAAGGAAGCCATTGTCAAAGGGCTCAGGTGTACTAGGGTTGAACAATGTTCATTCTCGGGCTTCTCTTATCTTAATCCTGGTTTTCCGTGTCACAGAAATATTATACAGGACAACGTCCCTGACACAGCCTTCGCCTGAGGAACCGGACGATAAATCGCCATTGATTTATATGACTTAATTGGCGCGTAACACCATACTCTGTGTAACTGGATTGAGAACAGTAATCCAATAGAGAGTCGATAGAAGAATGCAACAATGCACGCGTGCTGCGTTCGACAAATGATACGATTCAGCGGAAGGTAATGATTGTCTACGGCCTGAGTGGATTTTTTTTCGTCGTATACATTATCTTTACACCTTACAACCGCACATGTTTAACGCCAGTTGGCGTTTCTCCACTCCTGACTATCTATCTTTGATTTAGATAGCACACAATGACAGCCAGCTTAGATATTCGAGTAATCTTCCTGACACCCAGGGATTTCTTATTTTTCTTGTCGCCTGACCTGGGATTTGATCCTGGGTCACTTGCATGTGAGGCAGACACTCTACCGATGTCGCCAAATCCTCCCCCCCAGAGATATGAAAGGCCTACCTAGAGAGAGAGAGAGAGAGAGAGAGAGAGAGAGACATACGACGCAGCTTCATATGACATATATAAATTAAATTAGTATTTCAAGAAACACCGTTTTGACATCAAAAATTTATAATAACAGTATCATGAATTGTTAAGACTAATTACGGAGTTTGTATTGTTGGATAGCGTAATCGGTAACACGTTTGCTCTGTAACCAGGATGTCACGGGTTCGAATTCCAAGCCGTGTCCGTCTCTTGCAGTATCTTTCGATAAGAAACAGATGTAAAATTTAGCTATAAACTTAACTTAAAAATCTTTGTGACGGTTGCTCGAATGTGTCGAGCGTCTTGAAGAGAAGCCTTGTGCTTCTGACCTTGATGTTAAACGCTCTCAAACATAGTCATTCCTAAAAGGAAGTCCTGGACTTTGCGGAGCAAGGAGTCTATGTGACCGGTCAATATAATCTGGAGAGAGTTGTATGCAAGCGGTCTTTGTTGCGTCCATCAATCAATCAAATCATGCGTTAAATTATCCTGCCTCCCTATCTACCTGGTTTATCCCTCTATTTGTCTGCCTCTGCATCTCTCTATCTACCTGTAATATCCCTCTATTTGTCTGGCTCTATATCACCCTATCTAATTGTTCTATCTCTCTACTTGTCTGTCTCTGTATCAGTCTATCTATCTGTTCTATCTCTTCACATGTCAGCCTCTGCATCACCCTATTTACCTGTTCTATATTTCTACTAGTCTGCCTCTGCATCTTCCTGTCTACCTTTCCATCCCTCGACTTGTCTGCCTCTGCATCTCCCTATCTACCTATTCTATTCCTCTCCAGTACGCTTCTGTATCAGACTATCTCTCTGTTCTGCTTCTACTTACTCTATCACTCTATCTCTCTGTTCATCTCTCTACTTGTCTGGCTCTGTATCACCCTATCTACTTGTTATGTCTCTCTACATGTTGGCCTCTGAAGAATCAGTATCAATGTTTATTCACTTTTTGTAGGATATGACTTACACATCCTTTTATAATAATTATCTGTCTAGTGTCTCTCTATCACGTGTTGGGTCCGGGATATTTGAGAATAGCCCAACCGATAGCTGCACGTGTTGGTAAATTATAACACAGATACTGAAGAAGGAAATGGAAAACCACCTTAGAAACCTATATTTCCTTGAACAAAGGCATCATTTTAGGTGTGGAAAAGGCAAAGCCTTTGTGATGAGACGGATTTATTAGGTTGGTCGATGGTGTGCTCATTAAAGAGCGAGATAGTTGATTGTTGTATGAATTTCTGCTTTGGGCCTGGCACGTGGCAGAGCACTTGATAGACAGATAGATTTTCTGTCTCTGTATCATCCATCGAGGCCTAGGCAACTTTCTATCTCACAACTTGTCTGCCTCTCTATCACTGTTTATTCACTTGTTGTATGACTATGTACCATTGTACCTATCCTATCTCTCTACTTGTCTGTCTCTGTGTCAGTATTCATCTTTCACTTTGTATCAGTTCCTGTTTTACTTCAATGTTTCTCTCTTCAGTTTCTAATGTTGTGTCCCGGTGCCTGTTGGCTGCATGAGTTATTGAAGGCCTATGTGCATTTAACCCTAGCCGTACCGGGTGGGGTGGGGGGGGGAGTCCGTTACATTTCATCGCAACTTTTTAGAAACAGCTTAAAAATTTGTGGCCTTCCATGTAATTGACGCTTATGAGTTTACTACAAGATAAAACTATCAACACAGCTGCTACTGCCTGCTTAGCCCGCAGCCACTGCGCGTGAGATGACCTTGACAGGGTATTGACGACTCTCCGTTAGCTAGTGCGCAATTTCTCTAGGTCACTACGTAGTTTCGTCTGTATATAAATAGGTCGATTGTAGTTCTTAGACCAAACTGCTTGTAAATAAATACAGAGAGAAGGTTCTAATATACACGAGATGTACAGTATACTGAATAGATATTTATTATATTATATATACATGTAATATAATTTGCATATTTATATGTATGATTTTCTGACAAATCTTGTTACAGTTCTTTGTAAAAAATAAAACTTTTCTATGTTCATTTGTCACATGTTATACCGTACCCATTACAATTATAACAAAATGTACTCCTCATAGATTACAGAATGACTTTTGCAAAGTCACTATAGAGTAAGCGTTACGAAAATATGACGGTACGGCTAGGGTTAATATCTCTTTGTTTCAATACTAGAGTGTACGAGTATTCCTGGCTGTCTCTGAATCCGTAATTATGTGAGCTACTATAATGTTAGTAGTCACACACAGAAATACTAATATATACACAATGTAATGTATATATTAGTACTTCTATGGTCACACACAGCAAGCGTAATAAATAAACGACGTAAAACTGATGAGTAATGAACGTCTCACGTTTTATGGACCATCTCTGATTATCATCCTGCAATTTTTACTCTATTTATAATTAGAATACTATTAATAGACCACATGCCTACGTAGTATTTACCTTTTGAATTTATACTGACTCTCTATATCTGTGCACTGTGTACACTGTACACTGTACATATAGCTTCTATTATTTGGCATGTATATTGTATATTGTATAGCTTACTATTAGATAGTAGGTAGATATTTGTAACGGATTTGAGTGTGTAAAGTTTGAAAATAAACGGATAGATAATATTATCTTGAGGCATGCAACAATTTGGCATAATCACCGTAAACAACCACAAATACAGAGTTCTAATGGCGTCTCGAGAAATAAAGTCAATCCGATAAATAAAACAGATGGCCCATTGATCTCTGTTGATCACAGTCGTTGATCATTTCTCATAATCAGAAAGTTGATCAATTAGGATGCACGGGGATACGGGAAAGCCAATGGTCTACATGTATGTACGAAATTATATTTTTAAAATAGGAGTCGTAGAAAAAAGTATGTCAAAATGTAATCTATAACGATTGAAACCGACCACTCGCAAAGCCCCTACCGACGGCGAGTATAGAGATTCGAACTCATAGAAGGAATTTCTATGTAAATAAGTGATACAGATCACAGTAATATCTATATTTAGACTTCCCTTACAGCGCCTTCGGATGAGAAATCGGGCTCTAAATATTCACTGATTGATTCATTGATTGTTTGATACTTTTGTTGACATTTTTATCCCCGAGGTCGATGGAAAGTGAATTGATAAAACATTCTCAAACTCGACCGCGACTACTAGGAGCTCTTAAACTTCACGCAACATTCTGGCCACGGCTTTACATGGATTTGCTTAAACGCTGTGTTGCATGTGAGATGGTCATTACTGGAATATATCGAACTCCGCATCGAGCAGTGAACTTATTTGATATACTCCGGTGAAGGACTCGCAGGATGACCGGACGTGGAGGCTTAATTAACAATTTCGATGATAAGCCAGGATACTTAGCAGGTAGTTGATGCAGTGGTGGCTGTAGGCCGTGTCAAGGGGGCCATGCCCCCCTCCAATTTTGTTTTAACTGACCTCCACATTTTTCCACAATTTACATTGTCTAATAAGATTCCACCCCCACTAACAAATTTCTTTATATTTAGCATTGTTGAATAGGAGCATCAGTGAAAAAAAATTGATTTGGCCCAAACTTTTGCACAGCTCCTTCGTTTAGTCTAGAACAACTTCTGAGTGGATGTGTTCTTTCTAATGCAGAAGAGCTAGTGTCAGTATCTCGGCGAGGCAACATCACGATAGCGGGTCAAGAACTAAAATTTGCAGAAAATTTGTTCAGGATTTGTTCAGATTTGATTAAAATTTGTTCAGGAGGCCGGGGTCTACTGAACCAAAAACATCATGTAATAGCTAAATCTAAAAGCTAAGTTTAGCTAAGTTTATCTTCGGATTCGGAAACGTCCGTTTCCGAATCTGAAGATACTTTCAGAGACGTAATAAGTTATAAAAAAAGTGAAATTCGTGGCGGTGATAGTTAACTGTAAGCTGTAGGTGTATTCTGGTAGCACCATGGTGGCATTTGTCAGCAGTGAGCTAGGGGGTCAGAAATGAACTGGGGGAGGGGGGGAAGTGTGTTTTTGTTCTTTGTATTCTGCCTTTAAATATGTCCTTTTTCGACATTTTCTACATTGATCTCCCACCCCCTGGCAAATACCACCCTGAGTATCACCATTAACGGAGCCAATGGTGTTGTTTGGCTATCGCCTGAATTGGATTGAATTGGAGTTATTTCGAAACAGACTTTTTGAAAATGAATTGCTTGGACCTGTTGTCTTTTAGCTTGTGCTTATATTTTCACTTTTGAATGGATCCCAGCACAAAAACAGCATCTAAGAAAGAAAACTAGCACATGCGTGTGTCGTATGTAAAAATATATGAATTAAATAAACTAAAAACTTCTTGTATTGACCGAAGCTTGGTGGCGGTAGTCATCTACTTATGTGTCAGCCTGTCAAATCGGTTATGAGGTGACATCGCTGAAGCGTTGCAGCGAATCTGAAAAGCTTCTTTGAGAGAAGGAACGGTTATTAACCGAAAATAAACTGTGTATATTGTGTAATAGTGTAACGTGACATGTTAAACAGTAATGTTAAACTGTTTAACATGTATATTTTAATATGTGTTTCGATACAAGAGGGCAATTACGATTCAAGCCCGGGCCGGGAGGGGGGGGGGTTATAACCAGCAATTTCTCATGCGACTCTTAATTTTTTACGACTTTTATGTATGTATGGCTCAATAAATGTAAGCTTCAGTGGCCACCATTGAATTTAGCCCCAATTGGGCTCCGCATATTCAATAGTACTTTTTCTGTTGGACTGGTACCTCCACTAAAGTGGTGAGGGGGGGGGGGGGCTTTGCTTATTAAGTACTATTTTGTAGACCTACGGTAACCCGTAAGAGGATACTGATTTATTAATAATATTTGCTGAAAAGTAAATTAAAGGGTGATACAAAAAACTGAAACAGAGCTTTTCGTTTTAAAGCGAAAATAACGGGACTAGGGTATACATGTAATACACATTTGTGGGCTGTTTTAAATGTTGATTAAATCCTTTAGGATCGGATAGCCCCCAACCTTTGCTTAGACCAGTTTTGGAGCCCCGTGCGCACATATTAAAACCGTGACGCGGCACAGTACAGGCCGACTCCCTCGACAAAGCGCTGAGTTATGTAGGACAAAATCGAGCACCTGAAGGTCAGGCTTCTGCGATGGAAACGGAAAATCTGAACGTCTCAGGTAACGTGTCTGAACCGCAACAAAAGAAGGCGAAGCCAACAGGATCACCTCTAAAATCACCAGCGACCTACGCTCAACTGGTAGTAAAATTTCACAGGGAAGCCAGTTAAAGACATCACCGCTAAACCAGAAGATGGAACAAGGAACCTAATACCGCAAGAGACACTTCAATTGAAAGATAAGTACAAGAATCAGTTAGCCGAAGCAACCGCAAAGGAAGCTGAAACAGAGAAGAAAATCGCAGAATACAGACAAGATATGAACAAGGCAAAGGAGGAAAGCAAGGCCCTAGAAGCAACGAAACAAACAAAAGTGACGCATTCAGGAATGGACGAGTATACATAAAAGCGCTCAAAGATTGCATTGATAACAGCAGAGCCACACTGGCAGATATACAACAAAGAAAAAGCACGCTCAAGGAGACAATTGACAAGATTATCAGAGTCATTCGAGAAGGTGGCGTCCAAGAAAATGGACTGCCATGCCACCGGTCTCAGTCTAAAGATGCAAGAAAGAAATGCCTCATGGAGTAGCTGTCAGAGTGGATGCAACTAAAAAAGAAACCAAATGACGAACTAACCAAGGAACTAAAACAAGAACATATCAGCACTGCGTGTGCTGACCAGAGAAACCTGAAGACGTCTTGAAGGGAAATCTTGATTTCCTTAACTTGACGTTAAAAGCACGTGAACTTGACTTGACTTGATGGGATTTGCAAACATTTTTTCAATCCTTTGTACACGCCTAATATAGGCCATATGAATGCTCATTTTGTTTTGAATATGTGTAGGCACTATTAAATAAATAAAATGATCGAACACTATAGTATAGGCAATGTGTTTTCTTAAGGCGAGAGCTTATAAAGGGGGTTAACGTAACTAATCATACGCTGACCGATACTTTCCGTGGAAAATATTAGAGGGAGGCTCTATCCTTAGGCCTTGTGTAATGGCGATATAAGTAGGCTCGTAATTAGTTTTGCTAGATCTCTCTGTTCGATCACCATCATATTATTCGACCCATTTTGAAGATTGCAAATCCAATCAAACTGGCCCGTACATGAAAAAGCATAGGGACTATTAATTAATGATAATGATGGAGTAGAAAATTAAAATGGGCTAAAACACGAAAACAGCAACTGAGAAAGGAAACTAGCTTGTGCGTCTGTCACCTGTGAATATATATGGATTAAAAAAGTGGAAATGTTAAGCTACAAATAACCTAATTAGTTACTACTAGTACTAGGCCTAATGTTCCTGATGTCGTCGTCAGATTGATGAAACGGACGTTAAATTCGTAGTGATTAATTGATTGATGTCTACGCTTCACTAGATTCTTTTTCTCAAATTTTCTTGTTAGCCTACAAGTTATTATTTAGGCCTAACGTT
>JAQFZF010002821.1:0-11978 GCA_034695365.1 Enchytraeus norvegicus
TGTGGAGTAAAGCTGTAATAAGCTAACCCCAATCTTTGTGACGGTAGTGCTCGATTGTGTTGAGCCGTCTTGAAGAGGAGCCCTTCGGGCTTCTGAACCTTGACGCTAAACACACTCAAACCTACCTGTATGAATTATAAGTCATGGTCGGTCGTCTAAATGATAATTCTGAGAATTCATATATGACATAATTATCACTAGATTCACTACAAATAATAATTATTTCAGCTTATTTATAACCGGTGGTAGCGCATATTTACTTTTGCAAACATCAGAGAGTGCTAACAATCAAACGGATGCCAACGTGTTGTTATGAAGCAGATATATTAAGCTCGTTATGTCATATAACAATCCTGTATATTTTTTAATACTATGTGAAGCCTAATTGATATTTTTAAAAATTATTGAAAACTGTAATATTTTAATGCTTAACTATGGTATGTCGAAGTTTGATCCATACAAAGATGGCATCGCCCTCTCTTCAACCAATCACAATCACGACCGTTAAGGCAGTGGTTACCCTTCATACAGTCACTGTGGTGCACAACCGCGATGAGCCGAAGGGCCGCATAAAATATGGTACAGTAGTCGCGGGTCTCAATAAATTAGTGCTTGCAAAGGTGGGCCGAGCATTTTCCGGGAGGGGCCATAAATATCTTTCTTTCTTTACTATTTCAATTATCAAACTAAAGAGCTAAAAAGATATAATAGGGCCAAAATATTTCGGGACGGCCAGTCTCTCCTTACCGCGAAATATTATAAATTTTTCAAACTACACGTTATTTGAAACTACAAATGTTTGACCCTGAAAAAGTATATTTTCACGCCGGCCCTTGTTGTGCCGCATGCGGCCGCGGTTTGTGCACCCCTGATATATATATATATATATATATAGATTACATTATTCTATAATATATATTTATACCCGTGTTAGATCCGGGAAACTTGAGAATAGGCCAACTGAAAACTGCATATGTTTCATTAAAGCCGACTAACGCAGATATTTCTATACTGAGGAATGCAGCGGGAAACCACCTCGGAAGTCATAATATATATTCCCAAGAAAAAAGGTTACATTTTGGGTGTGGTTTAGGCATGGCCTTTTGGATGTTATCAACTTGATGATTGATGGGGTGCTCATTACTGAGCATGATAGCAGACTGTGTTTCGGAATATATACCTTGGGCCTGCCATTTGGCAGAGCACTGGAGATAGAGATAGATTAATAAAGATGTCCGTGTATTAGTAGATTAGTTATTGTGCGCCTGTATTTTATTTGGTTGTGTTTGATGAACATTAAAATCAGAGTTATTCTATCAATTGCGAGTTCGGTACAGTGTACACTGTACCGAACACTGTGTACCCCATACAGTGTGCAGTGCTGTAGAATAATTGTTGTTAAAAACAACAGTTCAGTAAGCTTTTCATTGACTTGACTATTTGCGTTTTATCGTCATTTTTTAATCGTCATCGTCATGTTTTTATGTAGTCTGATATCGCGCCGATTATTCGTACTTTTGCCGCACATATTGCAAATAGTAGTCATAAGTGGTTGAGAGCTGCGTTTCGTTGCGTGTATCTGCGGTTGTATGTGTGTTTCTTTTGTAGGAAAGTAACACTATGAGAAGCTGTAACGTTTTGTTTGGCGTCTGTTTCCGTATACAAGGACACTGTTCGGGACCCGGTTGGGCCTTGAACCGATATTAGAGAAAGAGAGAAGGCTGGTGAGAGAAGTGGGTAAGATATTATGTGTCGATGTATGTGTGTTTGTATGTGTAGATCAGTAACACTGGTAGGAGAGAAAGAGAGAAAGCTGTTGAGGGAAGTGGTTAAGAGTTATGTGTGGTTGTATGTGTGGTTGTATGTGTAGATCAGTAACACTAGTAGGAGAAAAAGAGAGAAAGCTGTTGAGAGAAGTGGTTAAGAGAGCCACACAACCTCCTAAGAGCCGTGTTGTACCACAGGGTACGTATCTTTGTGATTATATGTGTGTCTGTAGGTCTATCTCTGTATTAACGTCCATTTCATCATCTTATGATGGTATCAGGAACGCTCAGTGTTGGAGACCCTTTGAGCTGCAAGACTTTAGCAAGCTGCTTTACTCTCCATTTGCTATAATAGCAGCAGCCTGTGAGCATTTATCGAAACACGCTCTGACAATTGCAACTATCAACCTAGCCTAACTTTGAAACGAATCCTGGCTATCTCGCATCTGGAGAGAGCATCTGGAGAGATCAATAGTCCATGCTATTATTGTTATTATTATTGACTTCCAGGAACAGTATAATATTCACATATTCACAACCATTAGCATTCAAGACAAATGATAGTTTGAAATTGAAATTATGATTATTTTCATCCTTTTGTTGTTGTCTCAATTCCTTTTTAAAAGCTTAACCCGAAATTAACGTCAGTTTCACTCGTGAAGGCTTCATTTTTCAGTTTAATACCGGTAAACCCTGGAATTCGAAACACCAACTTATGGTTTGAAAGTTGTGAGTGATATCAAGTTATCTAGTTGTGACACAGGGACTTTAAGCTCAAACTGCAAACAGGGGCAGCGGCGGGACGGTAGGTACTGGGGGGGGGTCCACCTACCCCCCCCTTCTAGAAAAATACTCAACGGATTTGGACGAATTGTATGATCGGTCTAGGAGGAACTGGGGGTCCGCACTTCTGGACCTCTCGGCCAGCGCCGCCCCTGTAAACCAACCAATTCCATTTTAACACCATTTTCTTAAATCTTTAAGTCGTGAATATTAACTGTTCATAAAAATTTCCTGCGGGTGATATTGTTTCATGGGATCGATTTTGGAAACATCGATAATAATTATAGTTGAGCTCTATTGGCGGTAATTTAGGTCAATACAGACAGTATGACCGTAGCAGCATTGTTGACCTGTGCTTAAATTTTTTTTTTACTTTTTAGAATTTAATCCAAACATGATATTTTCACTTGTTTACAGATTTCATATAGTCTCTCCTATCCCCCATACACGATTAGTCGGACTGGTGTTGCATATTTTTCACAACACAGATAGCCAAGATACACCATTGAATTTCAGGCGCTAGTTCCAAGCCCTCTCCGAGGGTGCTCGGGTATGATTTGTTTGACTGACCTGGGATTCGAACATATTCCACTTTTCAACGTTATCGTTTTAAGTAATGAGCCTAGTAGTAGTAGTAGTAGTTTGTTAGCAACTTCTTTGTGACATACGCACAAAGTTACAAGCTAGAAATACACATAATATACAATACAACAATAATAAATCCTAAATTAGAAACAGATAGAGTTGAGTCTTTCTAGAATGGAGCTTAACACAATGGTAGGGGCCTATTCTAAAGATCAATATTCAAAAAGGTTAAATTTCTTAATCAGTTTTCTTAGAATTAATCAGTTTTTTAACTTTTTCAAAAGATTTTTTAATAATTGATAAGTAAACAAACTAACATTTATTCAAATTAATTATGCATACACTGTGTACAGAAAAAACCGAGACCGCAACATTCTTTTCAATAAATTAATCAAATTGTAAGGAGAGTAAACCATTTTAAAGTATGTGAAACTTGATCCAATTTGCAATATTTCCATCAAATTTAAGCAAGATAGCGAAAAAATGTGCACATTAAATTATGAACATATTATTAGTGCGAGCTTTAATTTAATTTCCTGGATAGTGTAAACGAGATTAATATCTTTGACTCGCTAGGCCTGTATTTTTTAGATTCAGCATGTGCTGCTACTGCGCTACGCGTTGGCTAGGCTACAAGCTGGGCACGTTAGGCTAACTGTGCTGTTGTATAATATACTGTTCTGTCCATATTAGGAATCAAGATCTTACTAGGAGCCATGCATTATCTCATTAATTATCTGTCCAATTCTCTTTAAATGTTCAATATAGATTACAAATAGACACTTGCTGATGCATGCCAAATAGCAAGGAAATTCACTATTGCTTAGGTAGAAAATAACGAACATAGAGCTGTCTCGGCTTTTTTGCTAACGGTGTAGGATTCGAGCATGGATTGAAGTAACTACATAAATTCTGCACTTTGTTGTAGCCGGCAGGCAGTGATGATCATTCAGGGGCCGGTGACGCCCCATCAGAGGTCGGTGACGCCCCATCGGAGGTTGGTGATGCCGAGGCTGGTCATGGCGAGGCACACAATGACGACGAGGCGCCCAGCGAGATGCCTACGTAAACTGAGCTGCACTGTAGTTCCTATGAATAATAGAGGTTATATAGGCACAGATTACTATCGAGGCTATCTCTAGTAGTATAAAATAGGCCTATAGGTGGTATCTGGCATGAAACAGACGTTAAACCAAATTTTCAGTGGCATTTTTTACTTGGCCAGATGTCTGTCGTATCAAATAGAGCTTATTTCATCTGTAAGACTGCAACATCTGACGATCATTTATAAAGTAAGCTTGTGCGGCTGGATTGTCTGATCCAATTTCGATTATTTTATCCGTTAAATTTCCACACAAGACAGACGATCATAAGCTTATATCTACAGAAACTACGGAAGGGTCTCATTAATTAATCGTACCTTTTAATTGTAATACACAGCGCCAATTGCAGCCAGCTAGATACTATTAATAGGGTCGATGTTACATCCCTCGAGTATACAAATACAGAAATATTATGTGGAGTCGTATTCCAGCCGATACTAACCTATAATAGAGCGAGATAGAGGAGATTAGTTCATATTATTGTAGGCTACTTGTTGGATAAACAAGAGACTATCGCTTTCAATTCAAAATTCAATCGTGTCCGATAATTATTCATCCAAAATGGAATTGATTGGAATTGAATTCATTTATGAAAGCCTTGCATTTTCTTTTTGCCTACTTTAGGTAGACCTATAATTTATATACCGAAGAACTCTTGCTAGTCAATTGTTTTACTTTTAATCGCATTTATTAGCATTATTTACATTTTGTAACTTTATTTCTTAGGGCCTATATTGGATATCATCTTAATGTTATTGCAATGTTATAATTTAACATTCTTATGCCGGGTATAATATGGACTTTTAGTAACGTCGCAACTGTTAGTAGAGTGCTTAAGCTTATATTACACGAATTTTCAGTCTCAGATTATATATCATTGTGAAACTATAGCATGAACGCAAAATTGACATTTATTTACTTGTACTAATCGATTTTTTGATTATTTTATTTTTACATAAATAAAACTCCTATGATTAAATTTTGACCGATCAATGTCTGTTTTCCTAAAGTATGACTTGGTTTCTTATGTAAATTAGATTATAAACATCGTAGAATAGATTAGAAAAATTCAAATACATATTGATGTATGTTTTCACAGTATATTTGTGCACAAGCAGTAGTACCCTAATACACATTGATGTATGTTTCACAGTAGTATATATTTGTGCACAAGCAGTACTACCCTGACATTTGACAAATAGCATTTTGACAACATCGGACTAGTTCAACGATCTTTAAATCAAATAATACAATTTCTGTGTAGCTCCACTCTAGATTGTTTCCAGAGAAAGACTAGGGAAGTTGATAATAAATTCACAAGCAAAAACACATGTTCGTAAGAAGAGACTAAGATGGATACCAAAAGAGACAATGATATGCCATTTTTGGAAAAAATTATTTGCTTGAAAACAAGAGATGGAATCTTACCGGGCTCTTTACACCCAGGGTAAAAAAGGAAAAAAAAGAGATGGAATAATAACGCATAGTGACACTTTTTAAAATACGTACAGCAGTAACATAGCGATATGACACCACTACAGCACTATCCTCATAATTATAAAACATAAGAGTGTCATCGGTGCATTCAATTCTTGATGTTTTTTTCCATTATACTGGGGATATATAGGCTTCCTGTATTGCAATTTCCAAACATTTTTCTTCCATTGCGCTACAAGAACACTATACAAACAAACAATCAGCAATACAAATACCTTACAAAAGCATGGTGTCAAATACGCATATAAACACTTATTACGTAAAACTGCGTTGAAACTTGGAATGTTAGACTTCAATGTAAACACTGTAAGATGAAAAATGTAAAATGTAAGATGTCACTGTAACAAATCCGATAAAAATATCAAAAAGATCCACATTTACTTGTATCCACATAACTGTGTGGTGCGAAGGTCTCACGAGAAGTTTTGTACTACACATTTATGCATTCCATATATAATGGTACAAACAAAAATGTAAAACTTTAGGCTGACACTGACCTTGTATACATGGTCAGTGACCATGTATACATGGTCACTGTATAATTATACATGCAGGTCTGATACATTGCAGGTCTAATGCTAAGCTACATTAGGATTATTATTTTACGATTGTAATCCTAAAATAATATCAAATTGATTGTATATTTTTCATTTGATATTTAATCAAAATTGATGCAATAATGATATCCAATTAATTATACTTTATCTGATAAAGAAGTTATGTCAGTACTACAGTGGTTATTGGCCCTTGAATTTATTGAATGACTATAATAGGCATAATTTTCTAAATAAACTTGTTAAAGCCAATTGTCTTGTCAAAGGACTGGAGCTAGATCATCTAGATTATATTGAATATGAAATCTGCAGATAAAATATAAGATTTGTTCCATGGACTCCAATGCTAAGATTAGATATAAATTTTTGAATTTCTTTGATAATGATATTAACTTATCAATAATAGACTATGATAATTATAATTTAATCATTGGATTTGCTTAATTAGCTTTTGCTTACTGCTACATTACATTTAAGTTTGTTTTGCTTCGCCTCTGACGTTTTGGACATTCTGCCATTTTGTAGTTTTGTTTAGCTCATTTTGTTTGTTTATTTTCTATTGCTCTGTATTACTATTGTGATAGTGAATAAAGATCATATATAATATTATAATATCATGGGCATTTTTGCACAAAATTTAATTTAACCAAATAACTAACTAATAGTAGGCTACTTTTACAACATAATTTAGCCACGTACCATCCCTACTGAGACTGGTGACTGGCCGCTTCATTTATTTACTTAAAATTATATTTTCACAATTACATCTTAGTTTTGTTTTAGCTTTCGAATAAAAACTAACTTAAAGCTAAATAATAATTAAATAAAATTATACATTATGCTAAAATATTAATATGAAATACAATTCAGCGTAAAGAACTGATTAAATTTCATATGATTTAATCACAAACTTTGACTTTCAAGAAGCATATTTCACGATTATTTATTTATAAAAACGATTTATTAAACAAAAAAGTGACAAGATTATGAACTATAATTATGTTATTAACAGCATTTCTGAAGTATAATTAAACGAATGAAAGAATATATTATATAACAACAAATTAAAAACGCAATGTAAGAGTGACCAGATACCAATACTGAGATTTCTGCATTTAACTTTAAGAAAATGACATTAGTTTACAATATATCTTGTCAAGAAACAATGTTCACACGTAACAAATTGTGTTAGCGACACCTAGTTCTGTGCGAACATCCATTTCTACGATACAACACGTGTACTACACAATAGTCTACAACATCATGTCTATCATCATAAAGCATATCTGTTTAATTAACTATGTTAATATAGTCAATTATGTCTTTTGACATAATTATTATTAATTATTGACTCTTAATTGGTAGACTATGCCTACAGTAAGTGCTTTTAAATTCTTAGCTGGAATATGTAAGTGCCATTTCTGGCCTTTATCTCCATTCACAATCACATTCTTTGCTTTGAGCGCTTGTTGCATACACTTGTGGGATGTGATAAATAAATAAATAAATAAATAAATAAAAAATAAAACGTCCTTAACACAATTATTTTCAAAAAGTCAACTGTGCATATTGCTAGCATGCACAATGTTTAATTTTTGAACGTCTGCTCCTTCACCCCAACATGATCTCAGAGGTTAAACCATTCCTGTGACGCCCTCTCATAAGACAAGTGTGCTAATTATGAGGGCAACAAGCCAGGGCAATAGTGATGAATAAGACCAATGATATCAGTATCTATGCATCGAATAAATCCAAAATTTATAATGCAACAGGATTTAGTGTCAACTTCTTCATTAAGAATGATGTCGTGCATTACATCATCCTGGGTGACTGGGTGAAAAATACACCACCTCTGGTTCCATAGATAATTTGCTAGGCTATTCAGCCGAAACAACCAAACAAGCACTAATTACTTTAACATCTCATATAAAACACAAGCAATATCAACTTCTACAGCACAACAGCTTTGCAATAAAATATATTTCTCAATAAATATGAATACAAATCATATAAAAGTAATAATTAATTAAGTAGTGATCATAATGTCTGCTTGAACACTAGTTGATGATTGGCAAGAAAAACGGTATATATACTACATATTATTTAATTAAACTGTATGTATACACTAATAGGAAAAACAACTAACATATTCTATGTACAATAGCTCAATAATTGCACTGATGTATAAAACATATCGGTTGAGTAATTTAGCGTTGCAGAATACATATAATTCTTGCATACATAGCGGGATTTCATAAACTAATGAATAGTTTTACAATATTCTTCACAGAACAGAAGGTTTAGGTTTCGGTATCAGGCTTAATCCTTTCCTAGCATCATCATTGATGATGACACTGATCTATAAAGTTGTGCAGGCCTATATATTTATTGCATCCAAACCATCCACTATATAATATTACACAGAAAATGACTCTGATATATAATATGATATACATGTATAATTAATTATAGATACAAAAAGATGTATATTGATATTAAATATTAGATTAAATTTAACGTCAGGCTACAAACTTCTGTAAAAAACTGGCATAAAAACTACAATGAAGCTTATAATCAGCAGATGCAATACTATCTACGAATGCTATACACAGTACAATGAGTACATGTATAATATAATACAATTATGAAACAATACAATACAATGAAGATTTAACGTCTGTATTCTCACCTAAAGGTGATTTCAGGGACGGACCAATAATTAAAACTGGCAGAGATTAACGGATTTTACTTAGAGTAGCAGATATGCAGAGATAGACTGACCAATAACATGTGAGAGATCTACTATTAACAGTTACTCTAAATCATTCTCTCTCCCTCTCTCTCTCCGTCTCTTCATGTCTCTCACTATTTCGTTTACGGTGTCTCTCTCCCTAGACACCGGCTGCTATCTTGCTGATTATCTGCAATAAAATACAGTACAATTATGAATTCACCATCTTTCACATTGTGTTAATTACGTGTATGTCAGGAAAGCTCAACTTACACTTGACTGAATACAGGTTGTCTTACAAGACCCGAATGTGAAGCAAAGTAGTGAAAATAATTATAACAATAAATATTTACATTGTCTTTCCAGACCGGAATGTGTAGTCAAATATTGAAAGTACTGTGATCAAATTTTGAGGTATTATTTCATGCTCATATTTCAAGTGTTCAAACATATATTAGGTAACGCTTTGTCTGTTAGCCTATACAAACTGCAGTTAATGAATTAGTATGAGAAGTAGGCTTTATAAAAACGATTCGTTAAGAACTGAATGAATCGTGGCCCGGCTACTCGATATTGACTAAATTGAAAGAGCCGCAAAAGCAGACCGCATTAAACAACTGCACTCTGCAGAGATTGAGAGCCTCTGCCAGAGAAAAGATATATGATTTCGGGCATACAGTGCAATCTGCCTGCCGATGCCATTGATTGATTGATTGATTGGTTACCTTGTTTAGATCTATCCCAGTGAGAGCCTGGACAGATGGAGGCATAGAAGCCAGTAGTCGAGTTGTCTCTGATGTTGCTCTATCGTCTCCCAGCATCACTATCTCATCTGTCTTAGACAGCGGTGCTGATATCTCAGCAGCGATCTACGCAAATACATGCACATACTATCGATACACACACACATACTATCCACACATACACGTTTCTGAGATATTGTTAAGATGTGCTATACAAAAGATTTCTGATTAATTGATTGATTGATTGAGACACATAGTGTCACACACTATCCATGCGTACTATTCATACATGCACATTGCGCATGCTATCTATACATATTACAAACAAGTACACAACTCTGTCATCAATTACAACTACTAATCACAACTATCCCTCCTACTATAGCTTATTTATTTATTTATTTACTTCACGTTACCGTACAATCACACATATTCAATAATTCAGTTCAACGAGAAAAGGAACAAAAAGGTCCGCAGGAAGTACCACGTGCCCTGCATGAGTAATCGACTTAGATACACGACATAAAAAATCCAGTGCATTTGACAAACAGGTAGAATAACAATAAATAAATATATACAATAAAATCTATAAATGATGCGATATATTACTATCAGATTTAAAAATCAAACGCTTAGGTAGAGAATCAAGCACAATACGGAGAAAAGTAGCCTCTAATTATCGCACAATAGCTACATGTATTGATGTATAGTGTATATTATATAATGTATGTTATACAGTTATAGTTGTGATTTATCAATGTTTTACCGTAATGTTTACAACACTATATAACTAACAACTGGAGAGGGTTAGTGGCAGCACATCGGCCTGTGAAACAAGGGTCGCAAGTTCAGCAACCAGTTTAGTTTAATTTGATTTAAGCCTTAAATTAAAGAGCTTTAAGTAAGTTGCTTTACTCTCCATTCCAATAATAGCTGTAGTAGGTGAGCATTTACCAAGTCACACTCTGATGAAAGCACTAGTTAGGTAAATTCTGAAAAAAATCCAGGCATTCTCGCCATATGCAAGAACAATAGCATAGGCAATTATCATTTGACAATATAAGGTGAATATTTGTATATCAAACCTTAGGGAGAGCCTCCAGCACGAGGCTGAGCACAGCAGCCTCTCCGTACTGCTTGTAGGCTGCAGCCTTCAGTCTCATTCGCTCTGCCTCAGCCTTACCCACTGCCTCGATAGCAGAGGCCTCAGCGGCCCCTATCAGCCGTATCCTCTCTGCATCTGCCTTAGCTGCCTCTACCGTCTTAGTTCTACATACAATCAATCAATCATCAATCAAACAATCAATCAACTAGACCAACCGCCTCTATAGCAGAGGCTTCAGCAGCGTCTATCAGTCTGACCCTCTCTGAATCTGCTTTAGAGGCCTCTACCATCCTAGTTGTATATACATTACAATCAATCAATCAATCAATCAATCAATCTATCAACTAGACAAACAGCCTCTGAAAATAATGCGTTAAAAGAATCTGATTAATGCCAAATAGAATGCTTCAAAATTTAAATCATTTTCAAAGAATAATTCAGATATAATCTATACAATATAGACATGTTATTAACAAATTCTAAATTATGATGGAGTGCTTTTTAGTTCACAGAGCTTTAAACTTGCTGGGATCGAGTCAAATAAAATTGCCTTTAATGGTAAAAAACATTAAATGAATTTAGCTTTTAGTATTTTACTGTATTTAAATAGCATCATTTAAATAGCAGTTGATTATTCAACATTAAAAACAAATTAGCTTTTAATATTTTGCTATAATAAATATGGCATAATTTAAGCAGCAGATTCTTATTTCAAACCAGAAATGAGCAAAGAGATTTCTGATCAGAATTAGACTACCCACCTCGTGCCCTCAGCTACCTGTTCCATACGATAAGCCTCGGCCTCTGCCGGACGTTTAACTTTAGCGATGAGCTCTTTCTCCTTTCTCAGGATCTCTTTCTCCTCCACAGCAATCAGCTTACGTCTCTCCACGACCTCTATCTCCATCTCCTCCGCTCTGATCTTCTGCTTCTCCTTCGCTGCCTGCAGCTCATACGCCAACTCTGCCTCTGCTTTCTAATCAATCAATCAATCAACTCATACGCCAACTCTGCCTCTGCTTTCTAATACAACACAATTAATGGAAACATGGATAAACAAACTAATTCATCTATTTATCTATTTATTATCTATTGGGGTCGTCCATATATT
>JAQFZF010002822.1:0-11978 GCA_034695365.1 Enchytraeus norvegicus
TTCCCTTGATATTTGACATACCTCAACAGGAGCCTATTTGTCATCTATATTGAAAATTTCAAGAAAATTGGACTTATAATCACTGAGATATTGCGTTTTGTGCGTGGGACCTAGTAAGGTCTTGATTCCCAATAAGGAGAGAATAGGGAGGCAGCGGGGTTAACGACATCGGTAGAGTATTCGCCTCAGAAACAAGTGGATCAAGTGATCCAAGATCGAATCCCAGATCACTCAACAGAAAAATTCGAAAAAAGTTTTCAGTATGATTATTCGAATATCTGCGCTGGCTGTCATTGTGCGCTAAAAGTCAAACATTTGAGTTGAGCTGACTGACTAAAAAAACAAAAAAAAAAAGAAAGAAAGAAAAGCTGCCAAAATGCGAATATGTTAAACATGTGCGGTTGTCAAGTGTAAGCAATATACGAAGAAAAAAGCATATACAGGACATATACAGTAGGCATAATGTGCTTAAAAAGTTATGTTGTTCTGTCCATATTGGGAATCAAGACCTACTAGGTGCCACGCACAAAACGTAATATCTCAGTGATTATACGTCCAATTCTCTTGAAATTTTCAATATAGATGACAAATAGGCTCCTGTTGAGACATGTCAAATATCAAAGGAATCGCACTATTACTTGGGTAGAAAAATGCAAAACATAATGTGTTCTCGGTAGTTATGGAACACGGTATAGTTCAGGGGCCCCCATCACGGGGGGGGGATGATAGCGCGGTTTGCTCCATGATTGAGGCTCAGGAGGGAGAATTAAGTTAAGACAATCTAAAATGAACAGCTTGGGGGGTAACTGTCATATATTTTATTTCTTTTGAGAGGGCGCTCCATCAGGCTTGGGGGGGGGGGGGAGGGGCCCGTGACATAGTCTGCGAACAGCCCACACATATACTACTACTAGAAATATTATTTATAATAAATGATGAATTTGGATGATGATGAAACCCGATGAAATCAGGATTATCAATTTTTGTCGTTTATTTCTGTTCCTGTATTTGATTTTATTCTCTATTCTGAGAGCCTCTAAGGCAGAAACTCCATAGGATGGCGCCATATATTGTGCTTAGACCCATCTGGAACTCGAATCCGTGAGCTCCGGCTTGTCGAGCAAGCATTTTACCGACTACGCTATCAAACCGGGACATAAGAATATTAATAATTTAACATCAATTTCCTTATCCCAGGATGGTGTCAGAGACATTAGCGCGAGCTGCTGGACTATCTGAAACCCTCTCAGAGGAAAGATAGAGAAAATCGGCACCACAGTTGACTTACTGGGCGAGGAACAACAACTACATACTCTACCTAATACTACATTATCGTCAATAACCACGAAACTGTCCACTATAGGCTTCAAAAACTTCTCTGTGCTTTATCAATGAGTAAAACGTAGAACGTAATTAGAAGTAAAAGAAAACATTCTGGCACAAAAACATATTTAAACTGTTGTCCTATACATTATGGTCTTCATATGTTTTTTCTAAACACCGTTTCTTTAATTAAAAATTCTAGTATGTATGACCATAGATTCACAAACTCTGACTCAGAGGTCTGTAATGGACTGCAGGTCACTTTGTGGAGTAAAGCTGTAATAAGCTAACCCCAATCTTTGTGACGGTAGTGCTCGATTGTGTAGAGCCGTCTTGAAGAGAAGCTCTTCGGGCTCCTGAACCTTGACGTTAAACACACTCAAACGTACCTACCTATCGTCGGTTCGCCTTGGACGAATTAATAATGATATTGAAAAAAGTAAAATAATAAAACTACCTGTTCTATATAAAATAACATAAAATCATATTTAATAGTAAATGATTAATGCTACCGCTCACACTGAAGTATGAAGCATTGTAATATTATGATGAAAAAACCATTCGTTTTAAATTGAATTAGAAATTTGCGAAAACGCTTTATCAGAGGTCAAATTTCCGAATTTGCATAATTATACATGTTGTAGACTTGCATCTCGATTGGGCCCCAATTAGCAGTGATGGGCAATAGTTAACTAAAAGTAGTTAATTATTTAGTTAAACTACTTTTTTTAGTTAGGTGTCCATCACTGCCAATTAGCATGGGTGAATCTATAACCAACTCTACCTGGTAATAATATTATTGTGTTCATAGTGCTATAAACATCAGAGTGCATCAAATATTATAAAATATTTACAAAATTTTCCGACTATTAATTATATTTATTCAGTGTAGGAATTGTGAAAAATGAACTGGGGGGTCAAAAAAGATTTTGCTCGCTCCGTTCGGAGTGTTTTACGCGCTGTATTAGAAATACTGCGGGCGAAGCGAACAAAATCCTTTTTTCATTCGCTTTGATCTCACTATTTTGTCTGATTTTGAAGATGTGTAGGAAATTTTTGTGAAATTAATGTTAAATAAAGGGATTTTAAGAGTACCAAATGAGTATTTTAATGCTTGAAATATGCAGAAATTTTAATATACAGGGGACAATGAACTGGGGGGGGGGGGGGTCAGATCCGGCCCCCCAGTTCAATTATTTCCTCTGAACTGTGGGGTTTATCAATAAATACAGAGTGCGAATTCGCACCCTGTATTTATTGATAAACCTATTAGCCAATTTGTAATTGTATATCATGATTTGTATAATTGGATCTGCATCCCTATCTGCATTTCTGGATGAAGAGCAATTGGGTTTAATGTGCTGTGGAATACTTTTCTAAAGTCAACGTAACCTGACGAAGCAGGAGTTAACTCCATATTTATTGCATACAATGATACAAGGCCTATTGCGGTGATTTCAATTTTTGATTTCTATACGTAATAATAATAATTATAGACTTATTAATGAAGAGGCTCCGTAGTCTAATGAGATCACCGCGGCCCCTGAATCACGAGGTCGCGGGTTTATATCCCTGTTTTGGAGATCATCTGAATTGCAAGCCTTATCAAGCTACGTTACTCTCCATTGCTATAATATCAGCAGTCGGTGTACACTTACCAAGACTGCAATAAGCTAGCCGAATTTGGAAACAAATTCCGGCAAACTCGCCATCTGGCGAGATCAATAGCATACTGCATACGGTATTTATCATAATTATTTGATTCAGTGTGTATTATGTGTACACAAGGGCACACCCTAGAATAGTCCTAAATAAACAGAAGATACTAATTCACAGTTGATGATGCTACTGAAGCAGCCGGGAATGAATTGACACTATCACTATTCCACTGATACCGGCAACATTACAATCAATAGACACCTGACAACAGCAGCAATCTTCTGTCCCTAAGGAATAAAACAGCACCAGGCCAGCAACCTGCGCTAATTCACTCATTGTCTTCTGGGTAATAATAATAATCAGAAACTGACAGATTCCTAGATAGATTACGAATTTCAATGCATTTTATAGATCGATAGGTTATATTAAGAAATTCCTAATTTATTTTCAAGAATTTATCTAGAGAGAGCACAATGTCATGTAGGCATATAAAATAATATGTAGTCCTGCTGCTCACTCTAATCCGCAATATGATTAACAACGGTTATGAAAAATGACAAGAATATGGAATATAGCTTGTACTAATGCATATTTTATAATGTTCGTTATTGACTGTATAAAGAATTAAACGACAAAATCTGTCATATTATATTTGAAACAAATGTGATAAAAAAACCGGCAATATAAAATATTTTGGCAATCAATAGTACCGGTGGTTCAATGTTATTGTGCATGCCATATTCATTACTGAATGTAGGCGCGGAGCTCATCCCGTATCATGAACTATCGCAGCCCAAAGGTGACAAAGTCATTAATCGGACGGTGAGCCCACAAGTCCCACTCTATATACTAGTTGCTACCAATTAACCGACCCATGCACGAATGGAATGGAGGGCTTGATTGACCTGTTTCAGGTCCGTGATATTACTCTCTGATTAATTCTTCACAAATACTGTTCTTCTCTGTCAGTACTTGTGGCTCGCAAACGGCCTTTGAGTGAACCCAGTTAGTATAGTGTTGGGTCCGGGATATTTGAGAATAGTCCAACCCATAACTGCACGTGTTTCGTAAGAGCTGACTAACGCAGATACTGAGGAAGGCAATGGAAACCTCAGAAACCTATATTTTCCTTGATCAAAGGCATCATTTTAGGTGTGGAAAAAGACATAGATAGATAGATAGGTAGTTAGTAGCGCTTGTGTGGTTAGAGACGTCCCTGATATCGTCGTCAGATGATGAAGCAGACGTTAGGCTAATGTTGATTTATATTTATTGATTAACCATAATTACCTTGCATTCCTTTTAATCCTGTAGAATATTCGCTACCATCCTCACCGGTAGCCCAATTAACCTGGTAACGACAATCCGGGACCAAACCTCTCTGCTGGTAGATTGAACCCTCTGTAAGACCGTTAACGGCGCCAGGGGTGCAGCCGTACCCCCCGTACCCCGAGGCTGCCAGCATAGCTGCGGTGTTGGCTGGGTCCGTGGGGGCCATGTTGGGGTCGGACATTATTGAAGCTATGGCAAAGGAGGAAGACCTGACTGGCATTAGACTTTCCATTCGTGCGAGAATCTGCAATCAGGTTTCGTTATATATGAAAAGCTAAATCCTGATGCGGTGTCGGTTTGTTCAGATCATTAATTCAATAAGGAACCATTCACTGTTATATAATTAATTATAATTATGTTCTTGTGTAATTGTAAGTTAAACAGAGCCAGAGAGTTAAATGAAAATAATCCAAAGTTTAGATGATGAGAATACTATTTTGAGATTCCATGAGTAGCCTATATAATCTTATGCGTTATTATATGTTTATACTGTTTCTTATAATAATCTCTAATAATTATACACTGTTTAATAATTATGACTCTGAGATAAAATTGACTCAATCAATCAAACAAATTTATAATGAATCAAGTGTGCAATTGGGCACTGTGCATTGCGCTGCATAGGCTAGTCAATATTGACAGCACTGCAGTGAAATATGAGACATGAAATTTGCGGGATCAGTGCTGAGTGTTGGAGAGCTTTAACCTATCTCTATCTCTAGTGCACTGCCAGATGGCAGGTCCAAGGTACATATTCTGAAACACGGTCTAATATCACGCTCACAATGAGCACTCCATCGATCATCAATTTGATTTCATCAAAACGCCATGCCTTTCCCTCATATAAAATATAACCTTCTTCATGGGTATATACGAGTATATTCTGACTTCCGAGGTGATTTCCCGTTTCCATCCTCAGTATGAAAATATCTGCGTTAGTCGGCTTTTACGAAACATGTGCAGTTTTCAATTGGTTTATTCTCAAGTTTCCCCTATTCAGCACGGGAGCCTATGACCTTTATCCTATAGGCCTATTTTAATAATCAAAACTTCTTACAATCTAATTATTAACACATTATGCATTTAATGTCAGTTCTCTTATCCAAGGATTTTGACATAGTCCGACCCGGCTGTGAATCTGACTCGCGTCAGACTCATAAAGTTTTTGAGATGACCATGCATAAGATTGGTAAAAGTTTCAAAACACCTTTCTAGTATATATGCAGCGGCGTCTACACACAGGTTTGTGGAGACAAATTGTCTCCGTTTTGGGCCAGGAGGGTGACTTATTTTAAATACTCCAGGGAGGATTTTGAGACAGGGGAAGTTATAAAAGTCTCCGGGGGATTTGCCTGCATGAACCAGGGGGGGGGGGGGTAGACGCAGCTGCTAGTAGGTTTCAGTGTGTTTAACGTCAAGATTCAGAAGCACAAGGTATTTCCTTCGACACGGCTCAACACAATCGAGCTACCGTTTCAAAATTAGCTCAAGCTGCATGTAGCACACAGCAGTTTAGTACTGTGCACATGTATAATATGAAACACCATTCGAAGAAGTTTAGATGACTTTTAAAATTGTCACATGTTAGACATTTTAGTAAGTATTTTAGTAAGATTATTTTTAGACATTTTAGTAAGTTTACTCCGACTCAGTGGTCTGTAATGGACTGCAGGTCAGTTTGTGGAGTAAAGCTGTAATAAGCTAACTCCAGTCTTTATGACGGTAGTGCTCGATTGTGTTGAGCCGTCTTGAAGAGAAGCCCTTCGGGCTTCTGAACCTTGACGTTAAACACACTCAAACCTACCATTTTAGTAATGCGAAGTGGAGTGCATGCTAAAGTCACTGATATTATATTTCATTATAATACCGACAACCATAAACTTCAATGGGAGCTATTATAATCCTGGAAAGTACATATTTACATGTAAATTGAGTTCCCCGCGTAGATTCAGGAAAATTGAAAATAGAACGAAAGTAGCGACAATTGCAAGTATTCGGAAGAGGCGACTAAAGAATATAAGGCAGTGGGAAAGTTTGATAGCCATGCATGTGACAGCGGCAGGTCCATGCCATATACAACTGTAGAGTTTGTATGGCGTTTCTTGGAGACAATTTTGTTTTCTGAGGGGTCTCCTTAGTCAGTGATCTCCTTAATCCGACTGCGTTAGTCAGATTTTTCGAAACACGTGCAGATTTCGATTGATCTATTCTTATGTTTACCGGGGTATAATTTATACCCTATGAAATTAAGAAAACTTAAGACAGAGATTATTCTCTTATACTGTAGCTATGAACGGATACGGTAGCGAACCGGTATCATAAATGTCACTTAATTCGATCAACGTTACGTGCCAGATTATTAAGAGCATTCGTAATCAGGGTCTGAACTCTGCTAGACGAAGATACCTTAATCATTTTGTTATGATATAGCGTCTATAAACTCAAACTCACACATTATGAGTAGGTCTGCAATCAGTAATTATTAATAGTTAATAACTTGTTAGCAACTACATTTTTTAACTTCACGTCGTTCATAAAAGCTGCAACAAAATAATCAACTAGTCTATAATACTAGTATACTAGGTCTATTTCATCATTCTCTTAATTAAAATGAACTATTTAAACAATATCCCGTTATCACATAACATCTTACTATCCTATATCTAACAAGATCTAAGGAGATTTTAAGATAAACTTTAGAGTAATACTATTCTGAGCTACTTAGTAGAAAATATCTCTATACTTGTAGGCCTACTTACTACTCAGAGGATGCAGGCATTATTCATGGATTCCAGCCAATGAAGGAGGAGTTTCAAGAAAGCAGATTGATAAGCCGTTGGGTGTGGTGGTTAAGTCACAGTTGCGTAAGAAGCTGATGTAGCTTGTAATGGCGCAGCAAGGAGTCCTATTAGAGGGCGTGTCTTGGCATCTTGATGGACAAATTAGTGAGCTCCGGAACGCATCCAGTTACTGCAGACGTATCCGTTACGCCACGGGGTGTGCAATGTTATTTTAATGCGTGAATTGAGCATAAGGCACTGTGTACACCGAGACACGCATAATTTATACACATGACCCCTCTTCCTTCTCTCACTCCTTCTTACCCCACAGATTAACCCCCTCTTACCCTACAGCTTTGCTCAAGTTTACATACATGGGTATATGTGCATTGTGTATATACAGAACGGGATGTTGAAGGGACACAAAGGCGGATACTTTGACCACCAGATCTGGACAATTAATCATCCACCTGTCAATGACCTATAGGGTTTCTTATCTCGGTCTAGCAGTGTCTGGCTTACACAAGAAAGTTACCAGTAGCGGACGAATTTTTTGTTGTACTTATATCCTTTGGTGTAAGATAAGCAATAAATTATCACATTGAAAAGGGAATTATCTTTGTTTAGCTGTACAATAACAGATTTTGCTCTCTGATATCATCGTTTGGTGTGGAAACGATCCGAAATCGTGTAAAGGCTCACTTATCTATTTAGTATTATTTTCACACATGGCAGACTCACATGCTAATTTTCTTTTTTAGTAGCTCTTTTGTGTATCATTATTTTGAACACTCATGATTAATCGTTCCTTTACCGTTTGATAACGCCGCAATGCTACCAGCGCAGGTACACAAAAAACCTTCAAGACACAATGGGGTATTTGTTGATTGGCCTGGGATTTGATGGGGATTATTTACTTTTGAAGCGAACACTCTACAAATGCGCTCACCCATGATTGTCCCGATAAATCTAAAAAAAGGTTTATTTTTCTAATTTTCAGAATCTAATTAGCTGTATTTGATTATTATACTTAAAATTATGTTAATGGCTATCTGACATAAGTGTAGTTTCCATGCATTTCAAAATAGATAATTGATTCATCCGTTTTTGAATAAGGAGTGGCCGTGATAAATTGAATTTCTCTATACAGCTAGCTATTGATCACAATTGATCACATCTTTTGTAGCACGGTCATTAAATTTTACGTGTAATTAAAAGTTTGTCAACAGCAATGGAGAAAAGTACACTGTGAATATCACTGAAATATCATCGGAAGTCTTTGCCTGAAAGTCTCAATTTCAGAACTGTTCGTTAGAAAGCATTGAATTATAATTTGAATCAGCGACCATTTGTCCAGGGATATAGCCTATAAATGCCCGTATTGGATCCGGGAAACTTGAGAATAGACCAACTGAAAACTGCACATGTTTCGTAAAAGCCGACTAACGTTTATATTTACAGACTGAGGAAGGCAACGGGAAACTACCTCGGAAGTCACAATAAATATTCCCAAGGTGAAAGGTTACATTTTAGGTGTGGAAAGGCATGGCTTTTTTTATGGGATCAACTGAATGATCGATGGAGTACTCACTAGTGAGCGGGATAGCAGACTGTGCTTCAGAATTTGTACCTTGGACCTGCCATTTAGCAGTGCACTAGAGAGAGAGAGATGACTATAATATTAGATGGTTTGTTCAACTTGTCGAGTGATCGATTGGTAAGTAAACTCTAACGGATCCGGTAAATAAATAAACCTCTTTGAATTTACTCACATTGCAAACAACCGGCTCATACTGAAGGCCATGCTGCAACATTTCATAGACTATATATGTATAGCGTCCGTCAACCTGCGCCTATTTACACAACGGTTTGCAACAATAGAAATATTTTTTGTACTGGAATCTAGATAATGTATAGACTCATATAGGGTAGGATGAGATTTGTCCTGTCAATATTTCTAAATCAGGTGCAAAACTAGTGATAAGTAATTTTAAATATTTCTAAATATAAATCAAAACAGTTACTGTCAAAACGTCATTTTCGATATCCAAAGCAAAAAAGCTAATGACGAATGTAATGTCAGTTTCGTGGCCAAATAGTTACATCAGTGATGGGTGAGCCATGAAATTTGAATCGTGAACCTTATGAACCCGATTCAGACTCCTAACTAACATCGATAATATTATGCAGAATCAGATGAGTCGAATCTGAACTGAACATATCTCTTGAACGCTGGCGAAGATTGATTATTTCGCAGCTTATCAAGCAGACACCCTGCAGCATGAGGAGGGGATTGCATCCATCCAATCATTCTGACGGTCCTATCTATTGGATAGCGTAGTCGGTAACATGGTTACTCAATAAGCAGGAAAGCTTTATACTTCATATTTTTCGGGTATACATCGCAATGGCGGATCTAGCAATTGTTAGGAGGAGGATTTCTTCTTTAACATGATTTTTTTTCGAAGGGACGGTGGGTTAAAATCGAGGTCGATTTCAGGGGCATCGGTCTAAAATTGATATTTTTGTGGCAAATTGTAATAACTTTAAAATCCGGGGCCAAGAACCCCCGACCCCCTCAAGTCGAGGAAGGCCGGGCCCCCAAAAATTCGCGCATGTCCGGATACCAGATGAAGTGTTAGACCAAGGCCGAAGGGCCCCTGTCTCCAAATGTATTTTCGTCGGGTCTCAGGTTTTTTCATGATTAATATATATTATAGTTGAGCACAGGAGCAAGGTTATGAAAGTTTGGCACCGATTTGGCCGCTCAAGTTTTTAAGGTTTGAACCGATTATGCTGGGTACCCTACCTCATGCCCTCCCCAGATTAAACCCCATGCATGCACTCCCCACTGTCTTAGATAAGAATAATTATTGTATATTGCGGTGGTCGCCGGCGTCACTGGGCGATGAAAGTATCTTACGAAAGGTTTTGACAAGATCAGTTCTCAGTTAATATTTTACTCGGTTCATTAGTACAGCGAGACGAGTATAAGGTCAACATAGTTCACTCTAAACATTGTCTGAAAGCTTTGTTCGTAATGTTGAATATACCAAAGCACCGCTATAATGTATCAAGTGTGGGTTTCAGGTTGGGACGTGAGGTTAAAAACACTGCCATTAGCAATTCTGTCATTTTGAAATGTTAACCGAAACAGATGAGAAAAGTGATATATCTGAATGTGATTAAAATTTAAAAGTTCTGTCAAGAATGTTGGGTCTCAATTAAGTTTAGCGAGAAAAAGAATTAGTCTAAGACTTCGTGCGCCACGGATTATAGCACAAAGACTTTCTTATGTAAATGATTATGTCGATTTATTCAATGCTTTGATAGATATTCGATTAACTGAAGTACAAATACCCATATACAGCCAACTATCGCACTGTTATAAGCACACCATTGATCAGTTCAAAGCTGATCTTACTAGATATTCGAAATTACCTCACCAGAGCCCACCTAAGGTGATGCCTTCTTTCAAGAGAACATTAAACTTTTGAGGTGATTTCCGCTTGTCTTTATCAGTAAAATTATTGTTGAATAATAATAAGCTTCAGGATTCTTAGCCCTATAGGCAGGAAAGTTTGAGTTTCAATCAATCAATTAAGCTATCAATTGATTGATTGGCTGATTGCATCAATTAATGAATTAATCAATTGATCGATTGATTTCTTGATCGATCACTGATTAATATTGATTAACTATTGCTTTCAAACCCGTCTCATTCCTTCAAGAAGTTCTTCGTTTGTTTACAGTGTAGGAATTGCCTTCCGCTAGGAGATCAAAAGATTTAATAACAGGTAATTAAACGGCAGGTGATCAGGAAGAACCGGTATGTTTGATAAATCCCATGTAACAATAAATCATCAGGATTAGGGAATGAGAGCGAGCCTTGGATACCATGAAGAGAAACTGTTATCAGATGATAACGTTGCATTAATTACAACGTAAACAGGACTCTTCCGTCAACAAGTTTAATGGAAAGTAAGCAGCATTAATACTGGTACTGTAGACGTACGCCTCCAAGGAACCTTCTAGAAGAGGCTTTAGTTTTGAATTTGCAGTATCATAAAGATAAGCTTAGGCCCTAAGTGCCCCGAATACGTTGAAATTACTGTTTGTTTTCTATTCCGTAGCTTAGTTTGATGAGACAATCGGAAAAATTATTCTTGCAATAAATTTGTATCTCTTTGATGTTTAATGTTGACTATAGTATACATAATGCCAAGGCATCACTATATTTTACAAGATAATTTTACACACACACGTTACGCATGTATAACATTCCCTGATGTCGTCGTCAGATGATGAACGTTAAATCGCTCTGAATTCGCATTGACAGGGTAAGCAAACACAAATAATATACATTGGGAGTTTGCACACAAATTTCTAGTGATATTAGCAATTTGGCATAGTATAATATTTTTATAGTAGCCTACAATTTTTATATAATTGGGCAGAGAACTGAATTGATAAGAGATGCAATGTAGATCAAATGTACTTATACTAATGCACTGTATAATATGAACGTAAACTTTAGTCTAACTTACAGTTTAGCCAGCAAGAAATTAATTGTTATAATAATTATAATGATCAACCTTGATATATACAGGGTGGGGCAAAAAAAACACCCCCCTAGCGAAATCTTAATAAGTTCGTCAAAACTCAAGATTTTTCTAAATATGTTAAGGCCTTCTAGAGGAGGAATTTTGACATCTAACCTCCAAATTTGGTCGAAAAATATTCAGAAATAAAGAAGTCACAGAGTTTCTACGAAAAAATCGAAAAAAACATATTAACAGCCTATTCAGCAGCCAGCCATTTCGTTTTAATTGAATTCTGGCATTAAAAGTGATCGTTTGTTGATGCTGACGATTCTACTTGAGT
>JAQFZF010002823.1:0-11977 GCA_034695365.1 Enchytraeus norvegicus
TCACTCTCTCTCTCTCTCTCTCTCTCTCTCTCTCTCTCTCTGTCTCTCTCTCTCGCTCTCTCTCTCTCTCTCTCATTTACAATTACAATTTCTCATACAATTCGTCCAGTCAAATATAATTGGAAATGAATTTGTCAAATTGACGCAATTTTAACATGGAGGAGGGCATGAGCCTCACCCGACTTCCTTAAATCAGCGCATGTGCCTCTCCCACTCTCCGTCATCAACCGGTTACCGACATAATCGGTCTCGTCTCCTAACCGCCCATTTGATGACGTCACACTTGGAGTAACCCTTTTTGGCTGATCTTTTAACACAGGGGTTTTCAAACTGTGGTCCGCGGACCAGAGGGGGTCCGCAAAGAGTATGTGGGGGGTCCGCAAAGAGTATGTCGGGGGTCCGCAAAGAGTATGTCGGGGGTCCGCAAAGAGTATGTCGGGGGTCCGCAAAAAGCATTCTGGAAATATTAGCTTCACTCAATAAAAGATAATAATGCGAAGGATGACAAATCGAAATCTGCGAATTGTAGATGATGGTGAATTTTATCAAAAGCAAGAGTGGTCTCACTTTCTGTAACTTGTTTTATAACTGGAAACATTTTTTCAAAGAAAGAAAAAAGCGCATATTAAGCGCATATGAATCATACAAAGGTTTTGAAATCCTCAATGAGTATTGTGCAATTAACTCGATGAAAGCACAGACGTTTCCAACCAAACATAATTACTGGTCTATGATATATCGTTGGAACTTAAAAATGACAGAAGATTTTTTGTTATGCCATCATATATGCCTTCCAAACTACAGGAGAGGAGGTCCTCAAAGCTTTCGACGATTTTCTTTCACAGTCCAGCCTTGCAACTATACATTTCGCTATTGACTAGGCCCTATAGATTGTATGACAAAATAATCTCTTATTCTGACTGAAATTGGATTATTGAAGTGATAACTGTCACGTTTTAAGTACGGGGGTCTCCGATCCATGCCGAATAAAATTAGGGGTCCTTAGTCCAAAAAGTTTGGGAACCACTGTTTTAACAAGCATTACGATTTCTTTCCAATACTAATTCTGTATAAATTTGCGAATACATTTTTGCGGTTTTGTGGAAAAGAAATGTGGAATTTAGTAAAAATTCCAATATAAACAGATAAAAAGTCTCTCTGTAAACATGTGCGTCTGCCATGCAGGAGAATAAACCAAAGAGATAGAAACAACACTGGGACCATCATTGACTGGGCCACTGGGACAAGATGTAAAGAAGACGAGAAATGGATTAATGATGTAAACAACATGGCGACTATAAACAAACATATTACTGTGGAGAGAATCTGATGAGAAATAATTTATGAATTATTTTCTGTTAGGCAGAGACCCGGGGAGGTGTTTGTAGTTAGGGTTTCGTTTAATCGGTAATACTCCATCTATACGTAAGTTTGTTTTATCATGTTTCGCATGCCATATTCTGCAAAATTCATTGACAAAATTCAGTTAACTTTTGATGTCGCTGATTTCGTGATATCATTCAAGTATTATTTATTTTTAATATTACTATTTACAATATTTGGTAGCAATAATACACGCTACACTGGACATATCCCAGACGAAGAGTGCCCTGATCTTGATTTCGTATTTGGTTAAGTTCAATAAAATCTCCCCCGTTTGTGCATAGTTTGCTATTTATTTGATCGTTTATCATTAATTTATGATTCCAGCTGTGATGTAATATAGCTGATATCAAGATTTTGCAAATTAGTGTAACTGATTTGCAATCTATTAGCCTCTTTCCAATTCTTTCTTTCTTTAGAGCACTGTCACATGTTGGTCAGAGGTACACATTACTTATAGTGTACACATATTTCTTAAAATGTAAACGTTTTGTAATTTAATTGACGTGCCTATATAGACCATCCCAACAGATCCTAACACAACAGTTGAAACAAATATGACAGAGGCAAGAATGTCTAACTACAGTAATAATTGGGACGCTAAACATCATGACTACCTATCACAAATATACGAATGCCGTCAAATTTAGTTTCCACTTGATTGAAGCAGTGGATCGGTCAGTTAATCACTTAACCAACCGATGTGGGGCTGTGACGCTGACATCATCTTGTTTCAAATGATTTAGCATGATGGGCCGTTCGCATGAACGAGCGACCCAACAACATGGGGAAGAAAGCCTAGGCTTATATGAACCCCCTATTATACCTTAGATGGCAATCAATTCTGTTCTTAAACAAATTTACATTTGAACAATCAACAGCCTCCTGAGGCCAAGCATTCTACTCATCAACAATCCTATTCCCAAAAGAGAATTTTCCCACATCCCGACAAAACCGTTCTTTGTGTAGTTTCAAATTATGACCTCTAGTGCTAGTAGAATTATGGAACGAGAAAAAATCAAAGATCTCCAAGTTAGACAATCCTTTAACTATTTTAAAAGTTTCAATCCTCTCTCAAACGTCTTGTTTCCAGTGTGGTGAGTCCTAGCAGCAGTAAACGCTCCTCATATGGTTTAGTTTTAAAACCATCTATCATTCTGGTAGCTCTTCTCTGCATTTTCTCCAACATGTCAATGTCTTTTTGGTAGTGAGGTCTCCATGCCTGGATACAGTATTCCAGATGTGGTATTACCAGTGACTTGTATAAATTTACCAAGATATCTTCAGATCAGCTAGGAATTGTGCGAGGATCATACCCAGAACACCGTTAGCAGTAGTAGCTGCCTTCACACACTGCTTGGAGACCTTAATATCAGCATCAATAATAACTCCCAAATCCCGTTCGGCTTCCGAAACTACCAGATAGTCAACACCTAGCTCATAACTAGAGTTTTCATTTCTATCCCCAAAATAAATGACCTTACATTTGTTTGCATTAAACATCACCAACCACTCCTCAGACCACTTAAACACTTCCTTCAAGTCGTTCCTCATGCTGGCCACTGGATCCGCATTGGACACCTTAACTACTAGCCTGGTATCATCCTCAAACTTTGAGAGTTTACTGACAATATTATCGTCAATATCATTAATATATACCAAGAACAGCAGCGGCCCCAGAACAGAGCTCTGAGGTACGCCACTGTCCACACTACTCCAGGCTGAAGAACAACCATTCAAAACAACTCTCTGAAGCCTATTGCTTAACAAACTTTCGATCCAGCAAATTACATCCTCACAAATGCATATGCTCTCAATTTAGCTAGTAATAGTCTGTGAGGCACCTTATCAAATGCCTTCCGAAAATTCAAATAGATAGCATTTACAGCCTCACCCTTATCAATATTACCATGTACAAAATGTAGAAAGTCTAATAAATTTGTCTGACAAGATCTTTGAGAGAGAAAACCATGTTGCGAATTATTGATCCAGTTGTGCTTTGTCAGATGCTCAAGCTGTTTATCCTTTATTATTATTTTTGTCTAGAGGCGTCCTGCTCGATGGCCGAAAAGTCCGCCAGGAAACCTTAGAACCTCTTATCTTTTCAATTATCGATTTCGCAACATTGATAATATTGTAAACGTATATCATTTGAACACTGAAATCTGTATATCTGATTGTAACACTGTGATTTTGATATAAAATAACTAACTAACAAGCGCAGAAACACGATTAACCAGTACTGGTGGCGTTTTATTATTCCTGTATAGTCTGATTTTGATTTGAACCCATAACTCTTCAATCACCTCGCGCCTAAACCTACCAAGCTAACCACTAGGACCGCCACCGGCTGTAAACACTGTAAGCTATTTTATACGGATAATAAACAGAAATGTATCGAAACAAATTGTTACTGTGATAATAATTATTGTAGGTACATCTATGGAAACTGAAGCAAATTCATTGCACAGTGCATATGAGAGAGGCAGTAATCAGTGTTCAGAGAGATGTGAAGTTACAACGAGGAGTACTCGATATAATTCTTGCTTTGATGTGCCGTATGTAAGAAATCATCACGACAGAATTAAAGATTCTCAGATAATACAATGTAAAAACAGTTCTAATGTGTGTGACGACCTCAATTTTCCATCAAACGGTAAGATTTGCTGTTCAAGTTCTGAAAGTGTAGTGGCATGTGATGGCAAAGTTTCATGTTGTAAATGTTCAGCGGACTGTTGGCTTAACGGCTTCAGCAGTGACACCGAGGGTGAAACGTCTAGAGAAGAAGTCACCCATGAGTTGCGCATGTTACCTACGGGCCGTAGTTGCTGTAGGCACCCAGAGCTACATCTCAACAGCGTTATCTGCACTTGTACTGCTGATGAATGTCGGCACACAAGTAGAAGTTGCAGTTTAGAATCATCTGAATCACATCTACTTCCAATAAATAGATGTCATTTGAATGTTTCAACCGGCTTGCGTTCTCATGATAGACTGAATGGAATAATGGGGGCGACAAATCAATATGCATTGTTAGCGAATGGTTCACTTAAAAATGACACTGTATCTAATTGCAACTTTAAAATTCTTAATGGAATGACATACAACAGAGATGACAACAAAAGTGGCATAATGGATAGATGCAGTGCTAATCGTTACGATGATTGCACTCAATCTGAGAATGAATTAGAAACTAATATGATGGATAAGGATGATACATTCGCAGTAATTGGAGCAATGCCTCGAGTACGTTCTGCTTCATTAGAGAGGTGTAACACTAGGCGTAACACTGGTTGTGTGTCAGTCTGTCCACATGATCGAGTGAACGAATCGGCAGCAGCTATCTGTAGAAATGATAGCAGGAAGTCAGACACCAATGACCAGCATGTACTACTTCAGAGTGATGTACTGACTGAAATATCTTCTACCTCTGTCGAGCGTCGTGAGTTGCGCTATTGTTGTGAGAGTGAAAATAAAGAATTCTATGAAGAAAATCATGCCGACTCTAATGGATTAAAGGACAAGTCCGCTTTCATCAAAGACTCATGTCATTATGCTAAATGTGCACAGACAGCATCAAATGGCTTTCAAAATCAGAAGTATGAAGAACTCGGAGATTTTGATTGCTGTTCGAGCTCTGTTAATAATCATTTGAATAGTTGCGCTTATGAGCAAAAAGATTTGAATTTGGTTAATAGAGGGTTGGTATGCAGTTGCATAACTGGTGACTGTTCATGTGTGCAGCTACTATTGAAAGATCAGACACCATACCATGATATCGAACCCTGCAAGACTTCAAGAAGAAAAGAGCAACCACATCACAAAACTAATTGTACATATATCATAAATACTAAATTATCTTTCCATGAGCAGAATATGATCGGAACTAACAATGCGCCTGAGGTGCTCATGCAAGCGAGTCCAATGAATTCGCATTCAACGTTTAGTTTAGATTCGGAACCAAATAAACAGTATCACAGGTTTACTACAAGTAAGAAGAATGTTACTTCTACAAAAAAAAGAATGTCTATCCCAGAGTTCAGTGAACCTAATTTATCTTATCTATCTTTACCAGAACATGTAAAGCAAAGTGATACGGCTATAAAATCTGTTTGTAATATTATATCAGCCCATGATAGGAAAGCATCAATGAACCCAGCTTCAACACATGAGGAATTTGATATTCGTGTAGGTACCGACTTCAATACAACAGAGAATCAAACTCATTTCATTTCTGATAACTTGCATGATAGAGAGAGGAAGATCGTAGGAGCAGATAAATATCTGAACTTGAAGATGGCAGAGCGTAGACTCGTAATAAAACCACCTGATTCTTGTGTACGTATAGAAAGGAATATTTGTGAGACTTCAACTAAAGATGAATATATCAATTCTGATCAACTTAGTGATTCTGATCACTTATGTATAACTTCTGCAGAAAATGGAAATAATAAGCAAACCTTCCGTCACTATCAACATCCCTATTCAATTGTAGCTCCTTCAAATGATAATCCCAGAAAATCTTTTAACTGTTTTAGGCACAACGACGAACTGGACTTTCCTGCATCATACAGTTTGAACAAGAATGTTCATGTACCTATCGGTGCTATACCAGACATATGTGATACAGAAATCACTCAGGATAATATGACAATAAAAATATGTCTATCTACTGACACTGAATCATCGACTCTATCTTCTATATTATCTGATGTACTCGACAGGAGTAAGCCGGCTACTGGAAGGAGTGACAACACTCTGTGTCAACCACGCGATCCAAAGAAATCTCTAAGTCTACCAAACGTTCATAGGCCTATTTTTAATTTAATTAACTGCTTAAATGAGAAAATATATAGAAAACCCTTGTGTGTCAAGCCATGCTTAACGGTGTGTATTCATGAGAAAATGAAGTTACTGAGTCGTTTAGCCCATCTACCCGAGACAATTTCATCGTCTCCGGTTGTGCTTAATGCTGATCCTTATTTATCGCAGTATACAAGTGAACGGCTGTCTAATTATTATGACGACATGGATATAAAAACTTACTCCGAAAGTGAGACTTGTGATAGTACGCAGGATGGTTTGACTGTTGCAAATGTCAAGTCAAATCAAGATAGTAAGGATAGGCCTAGTGCAGAGAGTCAATGTTGTCAACTATACGACTGTTATCCGAGTGATGATAGACATTTTCACGATATATACGGCGTATGCAAGCTAAGCCCTCCATCAAACAATCAACCTCAACATCATAGGCCGTTCACTAGTGATTTAGTATCAAGGGGCTGCCAGAATATTCTTCTCAATAGATGTGCATCCGAAACGTTAATGTCAAGCCATAACTTTCGGAATTCCAGTATTCAATATCTTTCTCAATCTATGATATCAAATGATGCTTTCAAACCTTTTAATAATGTCGCAGTATTGGCCACAATTGATAATCACGATGTGAAATCGAGTTTGAAGGACATTGAATATAAAAATACATGCCATAATTCGATGAAAGTTATATCGGCAGTTCCGAATACCAAGTCCTGTGCTAGAGTTGACGTGCTGATACATGCACAGCGTAAAAAAGTAGCTGATGATCTAGAAAGTTCATCAAATTCTATGAAGACAAGGAATGCAGAAAAATATGTAAAGAAATATCGACGAAGTGCTTTGAAGGAAGTATCAAAACAGGAAAAGGCGCCACTTCTAAAAGTTAACGCTGATAAGGATGGTATTGACATTGCAGACGTTAAATTATCACGTAGTAAGCCTAATCAGAATGTTTGTAAGAGATGCATTAAAATCAATAGTGTGTCAGAGAAAAAACAAGATAGGCCTACTACATCGAATCATCTTATGCCACACTTGCTTGTTGAAGGTCTAACGATCAGTAGCAATGTATTTACAGAAGCAGGAGAAGCGAAGGTTGCCACATGTGAGAAACAGGTGGATGAGACGAGCTCGCTGCAGCATGTATCACTAGATGAGAGGAGCTCGCTGCAGCATGTATCAATTGGTGAGAGGAGCTCGCTGCAGCATGCATCACTAGATGAGAGGAGCTCGCTGCAGCATGTATCACTTGGTGAGAGGAGCTCGCTGCAGCATGTATCACTAGATGAGAGGAGCTCGCTGCAGCATGTATCACTGGATGAGAGGAGCACGATGCAGCATGCATCACTAGATCAAGAACCCATCAAAACTTCCACGGAGGTCAAGGGTCAAACAAGTCAAATTCATAGTGACATTATAAATAGTAAAGAAATTGAGCATTTGAATCTAAGTACTTCTAATCTGGATAAAGCCTGTTCCGAGATCTTGGATATTGATGATGCTGTAAATGACGATGTACTGAAAAGTTACAAGGTTCACTCATTTAAGAGTCGGTCAGCATCAAAACATGGGAATAAATGTTATTCGGTAGAGAAAAGAGATTTACTGACAGATGACAAACACCGCCCAATGTTCATGGACCTGTCAGATAAAGTTAAATGTGCAACCCTGAGACTTAATAAGGAACAAATAAAGAAATGCGGCTCACCCGCTAAAAGTGCGACAAATAAGAATGCCATGACTTTTGACATGCTGGCTTGTTCGGCAAAGAAGATGATTCTGACCCAGTGTTCAGTGAAATGCAGCATTACCAAAGAACAACACAATCGTACGCATGAGAGTTGCAATCTGGGTGTTGATAATAAAAATCTTATTGTACGGCGAGCTGATACATGTAAGTCAGAAGGATACAATGTTGTTAAGGAATACAAATCAGAACAAAACCGGAGAATGGTAGCTAATGATTCTGGAAAACATAGATTGAGTGCGACTATAAATAACATTAGAGATAATTGTAACAAATCTACAGTTAAAACAGCTGATATCAAGCCGAGACAAGTGAATGAGAAATATATGTCAGATCAGTGCGGTAAGTGTAAAATTGGTCGCAGAAAATGTTTTCTAGAACACGCGCAAGCTAAAAACAATGATGTTAGTATGTCAATGGCTTCTAAAAGTAATTGTGATTTAAGTTGCAAGAAAAAAGTGGTAACTTTTAGAACCGATGATCACTTTTTGGAAACAATAATTGGAAGCAGTTCATTAAAAACTCATAATCCATCGACTTTGAGAAACGCCTCTTGCTCAAAAGAATCAAATAGAGAAATAGTTATCAATAGAAGTATCAGTGCAATGAGCACTAGCAATAGGCGAGTTCTAAAAGCCCTGTATGACAACGTTCATTCCAATATGCAGTCATCGGAACGTGGAGCAGCTTCTCGTTCCAGTAGTATAGACTTTGGGGCAGGAAAAGGTAACTTCTCTTGTAGAAACAGTAAGAAAGCACTTTCCACTGAGCGTCATAAGAATATTGCCCCACGTGATGGCGTGAAAGTGGAGCTAAGAAATGATATCAAGTTACGACAGCTGGAGGGAGATTGTAAAGTGGAGCTGTACGGCAGAACTACTAACGATTCAGCTGATGCCGTGGTTGCAAGGAAGAACTTCTCTAATTCACAACTTGGAGTGGAATGCAAATCTGTCAAGTGTTGTAAAATATATCCTCATTTAAACACAACGTGTAATGTTGCAAAAGAGATGCACGAGTGTCATAGAACAAGTGTTACTAAAATTAATTACACCAAATATCCGAGGAACCATTCACACAGAAACTGTCAAAAATTTAAACAACATAGATTATGTAACAAAAAATCATCTCTCTTTTCTTGCAAAAAATCCGTATCTTCTGAAAATGTAATTAGTATCATGCCATTGAAGAAAGAGTGTAGAAGGTGTAAGAGCAGTGATACAAGTGAGAAAAGAAGTAGAGTTCTGGCCAACATGGCAACATCCATCAGAAGCCAGAATCTGCTTACCTCACAAGTAGCTACTCCATCTGATTCACATGCTGATGTACCAAAAGAAGTTAAACATGAAAATGATGAGACAGATCTGGTTGTATTTGATACACTAAATGATAGAAACTCATTGGACAGAACGTGCGGGGCTCTTGTAAAATCTAAACCGACCACGAAAAATATATCCTATGTACAGCATATTGATAACCATGCTAGAGATGTTGATAACCATGCTAGAAATGATCCACGCACACATAGCACTATTATTGGCAATTTAAAATCAGAGTCTCTGCAAGTGTGTGATGATAATTATCTCATTGAAGCAGCTGTTAAGAATAAATTGCGTGCTCCTCACTATAAAGTTCCTCTAAAAAAAGTGAAAGAATGTAAAACTGAGTGGAATATTGAAAAGTACCCGTTAGTTTCATTAGATGTTTCTAATATCAGTCAAATATTGAGTTTTGGAGACTCGGACAGTGCCCATGGGAAGTGCACAAATTGTGCTCTGATGGGCAAATATTGCTTTAACCCATTTGTCGACAGCGACTGCCCAAAGTGCTACACAAACAGAAGTCAATCTAACAGTCCTGGTGGAATGTCGCTTGATAGAGGCTCTGTTGCAACAGGTGGTGAACATGAACTAATGACTATTGCTGATAGGCACCCCCACGAGTCTCCTGACGTCTCTGTGGAACATAAACCTAGCGAAAGTCCTTCTGGATGTTCATATGGCCGACAAATTGATGACTGTGACAGTTACTCTAACGGCGTGAACTGTAATCTCACCAGCAATGCCAAGTTCCTAAGCACTCCAGATTACAATACTCAAGATCAGGATGTACGTTGACATATTTTTATGGTAGTAAATTGATAGCTTACTGCAGGGGGGCCAGTGGCGGATCTAGAATTTTTTTGAGGTGGTGGGGGGAGGCATATACATGTACTTTTATCGAGGAGGGGGGCAGGTCAAATCGAGGCTAATCGATGGGTGGCCAAGTGCCCAAAATAAGTGTTTTAGTGGGCCTAATGTTGACTTATTACAATAATTGATCAAATCTGCCTCTCCCAGGGCCTAAAATAAGGTACAGTACAGTGTGCAGTGGGAATTTGAAATTGCACAGTGAAGAAATAGATTGCGCAGTAGATTGTTGTTTCTAATGTAAGAAGCTGTTACAATGGTTAAACGATAATGAAGGATTTAGCGCCAATAATTTAGATGAGTTAATTTGGTTTCTCTGGCCCCAAAGAGAGGATGAGAGAAATCAAATGGGAGATTGTAAGACTGCCATCGGAGATAGCGAATTTTGTGTTGCAATGTGCAAAAGTCTACCGTGTGCAACAACACCAAACGCAGTGCAGCATAAAGATATAAGTGGATAAGCATTAACTAATTAATTATTATAATATGCCTAATCTACGGCATGCAAGTAACATTCTCAAAAAAATTCCAAAATTTAAATCTTATCTTAGCATTGGAGTCCGAAGAACAAAATTAATATCATATTTCCTCTGCAGAGTTTCATAATTTATATACCCTAATCTGGATAGTCAAGCTCCAGTCCCTTGATGAGACAATTTGCTTTAACAAGTTTATTTAGAAAATTATGTCTATAATTATAGTCATACACTAAATTCATTACAAAATTTAAATTTTATCTCAGCATTGGAGACCGAAGAACAAATATCATATTTTCTTTGCAGAGTTTCATAATCTATATAATATAAATGGTCTAGCTCCAGTCCCTTGATGAGATTTGCTTTAACAAGTTTATTTAGCAAATTATGTCTATTATAATAGTCACACTAAATTCAAGGGCCAATAGCCACTGTAATACTGACATTGCCTAATATATAACTGCTTTATCAGAAGTATGAAAAGCTTTTGCAAATATACTGTATTACTCATTGCTAAAGACATTTGGGTCTTAAATTTTCAACTTAGTGGCAACAGTGCCATACAACAATACGGATATGCCATGACTATTTGTTAGCTTCAAAATTACATCTTCTGACACTCGAGTATCTAGTCTTCCAAATATGACATTGGTAGCTCTGAAAAATTTTCCTTTTGCATCATCCCACTGACATATAAAATTACTAACGTTACATATGGTGACTCCCAAATAGTTGAGAGATTTTATCCAATTTACAGCAACTCCTTGGATACTTAATGAAACGCAGGGAATTTTGTATCTCGGATCTATCCTAAGACAATGGCATTTTGTAGTAATTATTGGCAAATCTAAATCACTAAATAAATCACAGCAAATGTTAAACATCAGCTACAGATCTGTAACAGATAGGCCTATAGCCTACTTAGTAAGATTAAATCATCAGCATACATGATACTATTAAAACAATCATAATTTACATAGCATCCTAAGTTAGATTATTCTAACATTTCCAATGAACTATCAACAAATAAAGTAAACAAGGTGGGCGAGAGCACTCCACCTTGTTTTACACCAGATAACAATGGAACGCGATCAGAAGTTACACTATTCCATTTCAAAGTGGCATAAATTTTTGGAAACCAATTTTCTAAAATACTTATTATGCAAGTAATCACACTCATTTTCTGAAGCATACATAAAATATCAAAGCTATTGCACTTATCGAAAGCTTTTCTTAGATCAATAACTCCTAAATTCGCACTCCTGTGCTTTTTTGGATATTAAAATGATTAATGACCTTACGAAGCGTATGCAATGAATTATTAACTATATATATATATTATAGTCTATTAACTATATATTATA
>JAQFZF010002824.1:0-11976 GCA_034695365.1 Enchytraeus norvegicus
AAGGTGTGTAAAAAAATTTGCCAATGATGACGTCATCAAGGCCCGAACCCCACCCCCCCCCCACCGTCATCACCGTCATCAAGGTCCCGACCCCACCCAGTGATGACGTAATATATGGATGACCCCCAAGTCTAGTCTTATATCATGAGTGAAGCGGATATATAGCCTAGGTTTAGTCAGAGCTGGTGGCCTGGTTGTTAGAGTGACTCGATAAGTAGTCTAAAGGTAAAATCTGTAAAGCTAAGTTTAACGTCTGTTTCCGTATGACAAAGATATCTGTCATGAGTGAAGCGGATATATAGACTAGGTTTAGTCAGAGCTGGTGGCCTGGTTGTTAGAGTGGCTCGATAAGTAATCTAAAAGTAAAATCTGTAAAGCTAAGTTTAACATCTGTTTCCGTATCAGAAAGATACCGTCTCTGACGGACCCGGCTGGGAATTGAATCAGTGTCTTCCTGCTTCTCAGGTACGTGTGTTCCCGATTTGGCCATTCAACCGGGACTGTGAGCTGAAGACCAGCACTGTTGCTTAGAAGGCCTCTACTCGAATGATCCATTGACCATGCGAGTGGAGTCTCGACCCTCAAGAAGTTGAAGACCATGGCCTGCATGGACCTTTAAAGCCAAGAGCAAGGATTGAACCATTCAGGCTAAGGTCAGTGAGGCGGTAGGTTACAAGGAAGAAAATAAACTTGTATACATGTGTGTTTGTTATGTGTGACATAAATGAATCAAAATGAGGCTGAAATATAACCTATAAAAACTTATAAATAGTAGGTCTATACGTTTCTTATTAATTTCATTAAATTGTTGCAACGCTTACTGTAGGTCTTTACCAATTATATGACTCCTGCAAGATTAGGCTACTGGACTAGATTGTTTCCTTCATTTTTATACTTACTACTATTTTCATGATTTACTAGTAGCTGGACCTGCACCTTGTTTGGATCTTTTATTTAGCGAGATGGAAGATGATATAAGAACAGTGATTAAGAAGGTTCCTGCAGGGGTGCCACTTCATGGATTTTCTTCTCTGTATCAGAATCAATTTGTCAGTGCACTAGATTTTAAGTCACTTGGTTTCAAAAATCTAGAGGATTTTCTTCGCAGTATTCCGCATGTTGTAAGGTAGGTTGTAGAAATTTGAGTGATATATAGGGACTGTAGTTTCAAATATATATATTAAAGGCTAAAGCCGAATTTAATGTCAAGTTCGCGACACCAGGCCGTGAACCTGACGTTAAATGCAGGATCAGTGACGAATGAGCCCCGGGATTCGAACCGCAGACCTATGATCCGCAGCCCAGTGGCTTAGGCCTAACCATTATGCAACCGGCTCTAGCTATCTAGGCCTATTAGTACTAGATCTACTAGCTAAAATAAAGTACTAGCTAAAATAAAGGCTAAAGCTGAAGTTAACGTCAGTTTCGTTGCACAACGACATCGGTGACGGGCTAGCTGGAACAAATAACATAGACACATAGTCCCTGCCGTCAGATGATGAACCGGATGTTGGCCCGTATTTTTAATATAGATAGCCTATTTATTTATACACTCTGGCATGTAACAGAAAGCGCAAATGAGCCGACTGTTAGCCGCGCGACTTGTGACTGTAAGATCGATATTGGATTGTTCTGACAATTTATTTCTGAGTTCTGACTCATTTTTTCACAGTCATCTAATTAACTACTTCAAAATGATTGTAATTTCAGACTGGAAGCTGAAGGAAAATTCGATCTAGTACGAGTTTATCCGGTTGAAGATTCTGTAGAAGCTCCTGCATATCCATCTACTCAGCTGAAATTTGCAGATGGATTCGAAACAAACACAGCAGAGAGTAATGAACAAAATCATAGAACCAAAAACCATCGTGAACAAGTTCTCTCAGAAACAGATCAAAGTATTGATACCCTTAGTACCGGAATGTCTACCAATCCTACTGTCAAATCTCCTGAGAGGAAAGCAGTAAATAACTCGCTATTCTGTCCAGATCTAAAATCGATTCGTGATCTATCCACATCTGGAAAACGAAATACGGACCGAAATAAGGAAACAAATAGGCATTCTGATCGAGGTTGTAGGCCTTTTGATATTAGAACTGATACTACTGAAACTACAGATATTACAGATATTACAGATATTACAGATATTACAGATATTACAGATATTACTGATATTAGAAGTAGGCCGCCTACACTTCGAGACACTTCACTTCAGTCCAGAACCCTGAAAGTACTTAGATTTTCTGACGACACCAGCTCAGAGTCGACTGATGCTGAAAATTCAATACCAAGAAGATTTGGAATCGGCAGAGGTCGATCAGCCATTATACCTACTTCAACTGAACCTAGAGCTAATCACGAACAAGCTAAGACTAAACCTGCAATAGCTCTTAATAAATGTCAGAAAACTGATCAGTTTTTGGACATCTCCTCAAAAGATTTGTTTCGAGATGTGAAAGGCACTGGAGTGTGTGGTATAACACTGGATCAAAGGATAACAGAGTTAGGAGAGAAGCGTTTAAGAAGCAAATCACCGATAGCTAGAAGACGTTTTGGATTGAATACCACAAGAGATATGAGTGGATATTTAACAGATGGAGCGACTCAGTCTGGAAAAGTTAAAGGAAATTCGAGGAAGAATGCATCTTCCATTGAGGATGATCCGGTAGAAGGAAAAGATCGAAAGAGGAGCTGGACAGATCGTCAATTTGATCTGTTCATAGCAGGACTGCCGGATGACGCTACAGAGGTTAGATTTAATTATTGACCTACCAAAGTGTCAAGTTCTTTAAAGCAATCAATCGATTGACCTAAAATGGCATCAATGATATTTTCGTTTATGGAATTAATAGGCCTATTCGTTTTCGTTTTCGTGTTCAGTAACTTCAGCTTGAAAATAACAATTTCTATTTAAGTTCAATTTTTGAATTGAAGAATTCAAAACAGAACTTTTTGGCTTTATATCAGTTTTAGTAGGCTAGACATGTATTCTTTAGTTTAAGTTTGAACAGTTTTAAATACTTTCAGTTCTAGTTCGATATATATAAAAAAGAATTGCTATTGGCTTCAAATATATCCAGGCATAGGTGTATGCATATTACATAACTATGAAAGTGTACACATGCGCTTATTAAGCTTAAATCGTCTAAGTTGAGAATGAAACCTCTAGTGTAATAATACATCAAAATAAAAGTAATAATTATAAATTACATAAATCATAAATTTCGTCAACCTGATGAAATGCGCGTTCTTGACTATTCATTTGCTGCTATTTCAAGTTTTTGTTTTATGTTCAGTTCTATTACTGTATTTTTCTAACTTACTGTGTAATGATATTTTAGGAAGAATTAATGCAGGTATTTGCTGTACACAAATGTACACAGATTCGTCTGAAGAAACCGTCTGAAGAGCGCGGATCGTAAGTTGTGACAATACAATGTCCTAATACACTATGTTTTTTATAACCGATAACGTTTTTATATTTGTAATAAAAACGTAAATAGTACACCGATCCCCGTAACATTTGTGCAGAAATGGAGAACAACCACTTCTAATACATTCAGAAAAATTTAATTCAGACATATGAGCATGAGAGGGGTCCAACAACAGTTTACCAGTATTGAATTCTATGACGTCATCAGGTTACAGTTGATTAAATTTTATTTAGTGAGCCGATTCCTATGAAATTTTCTAGCAATATGAGCAACCTATTCTATCTAATGTCACAAAATTTCATATGGATGCCTTTAAAAACAAGAAAGTTATTGATATTTTAGTATGACGGAATAGACAAATTGTGCAGTTTCATAATTGCATGCAATGTTAAATAAACCTGTATATTTCAATGCTTGCCTAACCCTATCATATTCAAATATCAATTACTTTCTTGTTTTTAAAGATATCCAAATGAAATTTGGTGATATTCGATAGAATTGGTCGTTCTATATTACTGGCTACTTTCACAGGAATCGGTTGACTAAATACAATTTAGTAACTGAAACCAGATGACGTCATATAATTTAATACTGGTAAACTGTTCTTGGACCCCTCTCATGTTCATATGTCAATAACTTCTTTGTTTGTAAAGATATACGAATGAAAATTTTCAGAATATATTAGAAATGGTTGTTCTCCATGTCTGCTTAATTGTACAGTGATCGGTGTACAACAACAATACGGGTTTAACGTCCGTTTCATCATCTAACGACGATATCAGGGACGTACCATTTACGATTGTATTACAAATATGAAAACGTTATCGGTTTTAAAAAAGACAGTGTACAATACAAAACAATGCCCTAATACAATACAATACAATGTCCTAATATATACAATACAATGTCATATCTATCTATCCAGTGCTCTGCCACATGGCAGGTCCAAGACAAAAAAATTCATCACACAATTAACTATCTCGCTCTTTAATGAGCACACTATCGACCAACCTAATAAGTCTGTCTCATCACAAAGGATTTTCTTTTCCACACCTAAAATTATGCCTTTTTTCAAGGAAAATAGAGGTTTCTGAGGTGGTTTTCCATTGCCTTCATCAGTATCTTCATTAGTCGGCTCTTACGAAACACGTGCAGTTATCGATTGGACTAATCTAAAATATCCAGGGCCCAACACGGGAAATGTCATATAGGCCTATAGTATATGCAATATCCAAAACAATACAATTGAATACAATACATGTAGGGGCCTATTCAAGCGAGAATTTTAGTGGGAGTGGGAGCGAATTCTCGTTTTGGAAAAAGTTTTTTTTTCATGCCTATTCTGGACCTTTGCACCTTGGCCCCTCGATTAGCCTTGATTTAACCTGGCCCACCCTTGATAAAAAATGTATTTTAAATAAGTTTGCCCCCATAAAAAATCCGCCATTGCATGTATTACTGAGTTTGTGTCATTGTATTCTGTCACCTATTATTGTATTCTGTCGTATATTATTGTGTTCTACCTGTTTCATTGTATTCTATATCTTTCTTACTCGCATGCTGCCACTTGATCAACAGTCAAACGCTACAGTACCTAATAATTACGTTATCTTCTGCTAGGCTATATTATAACGTCACAGTCCAGCAACAGGAAACCATCCTTCAGTCAGGGCATAATAATGCTCTAATTTTCCTTGAAAAAACGCATGGTGTGGTGAACACACCAAGCCTTTGTGATAGCCTTTGTGAGAAGCTTTGCATGAAAAGCCTTTGTGATAGAATCTTGATTATTTGATCTATGATGTGTTCAGTGATGAGCAAGAATTTAGACTTTGTGTATTAATTTATACATTGAATCTGCAATATGGCCGGCATGATAAATATTGCATTGTGTAGGCCGTTCGCTTTCGCCAGCTTTAGAAGTTACAATAATGCTGTGGCGGCATTTACGACGGCCAATGGCATTGAATTCAGGGGTGAATACTTGAGAGTTCAATTCGCTAAGAGCAGTGAGCCCTATAAGGTGTATCACAGTTATGGCATCGATCACCTGTGTCCTGATCCACCGCGCAACACTGGTTAGCAACACAACACAATACAATACATTACACAAGGACAGATTACCGAGCCTCTACATGTATATACATGTACTAGGTATCTCAGAGGCGCTCTTTGGACTAACGAAGAGCAAAGTTGTTTAGTTTGCCATAGGACTCGCACGATGCGGCAAGGCCTCCGCAAGTCTGAAATTTAAATGACAAATTGTTCTAGTTCAGAGATGCCATGGGTAAGGTAAATAATATCTATTTAACTCTTCCTCATGGCATTTTCCAGATTATACAGGAAGAACAATGTTGCTTAATGATAAGCTTAAAAATTAACGGTTGACATAATACCAAATAGTAAATCTGCGCAAGATTGTTTTCTATTTTCACAGTCCCTCAACGGGAAATCACCCTGCTATACAATATGCGCCTTTCTTTAATTATCCACTGCATGCACAATTGCTCTGAAGTTACGAGAAGTAAACTCTTTTGTAAAGAGCATGCACATTGCACCTAGGGCACAATTATCTCCTTGTCAGCCTTTAAATCACTATTCTCGTGTTTATACAGATTTTCCAGGGAAGGTGCCAGCACACATGTGTAGAAAGCCTCGCAGACTGTCGATGAGTTCGTCAAGCGACGATGGGGAAGCTGCCTCCTCCTGGTGGGCGAGTGTTCCATCGAAACCTAGCAATTCTCTCCCAAAACCTAGTAACTCCCTCCCAAAACCAAGCAACTCCCTTAAAAAACCAATCGCTTCAACTGACACAGATTGTGAAAATAGTAATACAAATAATTCTCGGAAACCTAATGCATCTCTGGCTAGGTTACGTCAGAATGACATAAGAGAATCTCCAATCGCGCGTGGTGTAAAATCTGAGAAATATGAAGGAATTCGAATTCAAAAAAGAACAGACAACCACAGCGAGCAAGAAGATTCTGATTTGACAATGCAAGGAAGAGAAGATCAATACGGACTTCCGTTAGATCCTGACGCTAATTTTGCTCAACATGACTTGCGTAAGCGCGACTTCGATTCTCAACGTAAGGGACAATTAGACAAAATAAGTCTGGAGAAGGAGATGAGCGCAAAAAGTCTATCAAGAGAAATTGATTCGGTGCCTCGGAAATCGCAAAATACATCCGAGATTGGAAATAGTCGACATCCCAATGACGTCATTGAGCGGCAGAGAGATGATCGATATATCGAAAAAGAAACGCATAGTCCTGGTCCCATTGCAGCATCTAATTCACCAGCTTTACGCCACAGAATGTTACTTGATGCGTTGAAGGTGAGCAACATGGAGAGCGATCAGAATCAAGCCAGATCTGTTACAAATAATAATGGAGGAAAGCAATTTCACAGTTCGTCTAAAATGCTGGACTCTGGTAGTGATGACGAATGGGATAAACCATCCAGTTTAATCTCGACTAGAGCTAGCAAATCCATTCATCCAACGTCAGTTTCTTCAGCCACAGTTGATGTTATGGACTGTAAGAAAGTTAGCACTGATTCTATCGATTCTAAAATTAATACCAGTCAGATGTTATCAGTTGCTAGTAATCTGAATGAGAGCCAAAGACAAGATCTGAAATCTCCAGAGCTGTTTAAAACGAGGATCATAACTGAAATAGGCATAAGTACTCCCAGACTAGGAGGATTCACAGACGACTCAAGAGAGAATATTGTTGCCAAGAAAAATACTTTAGAAACCCCCTCGTCAAACAAGACAGAGGTTACAAATACTTTCTCGGACTTTACTTTATCTGCATTGGATGGCATTTCTAAAAGTAAAAACACTCGAGAGATTTCTAACTTTGAGAATTCAATTCTCGAGAATAGAAGCGGTGATCAAAAATCTAGAGCCGTTGATATTAGTAATTCAAACATGTCTTCCCATAGGTTTCCTTCTGATCAAATATCTAGAGATGAATTTGATATCTCTGCAGTAAAATCAATTTATTCCAGCAACACAATGTCTAATGGGACACCAGTTCGATTAGTTAACAAGAAACCCTGTAGAGGTTGGTTTTCGAATGAAATAATACTTGAGAGAAACCACGAGCCTTCAATCAAATCAAATAATGCGCCAAGGAGCGATCGACACAGAAAGAAAAAGAAAAAGTTTAAAATATTAAATAGTCGCGAATTAGTTTACTCTAGGTTTGAAGAAAACGACTGTGAAATTGATGCGACGACTAATATGCCAGTGGTAAAGTTAAAGAAAATTCACTGCTCTATTTCGAATTCAGATATCCTATTTCAGAATATACTGGGCAATCAATCGGTAGCGAAACTAACAACTGGTTTCAATCAGCGTGATATTAGTAGGTCGTCACAAAATACTTTTAGTACTTCTGTACAAATCTTTTCTGAACTTGGGACGAATGACAATTTGAGCGGTAAAACGTCTTCATGTGAGATAGAACATACAGAAAGAAAAGACAAATCTGAAGGAAATCTGCTTACTTATGAATCTAATTCTATACAAAGATCATTCGTAAAGGTAAATTCTAACCAAGTGTCGATGAACCAGCAAAATCACTCAACTACTGAGAACTCTACCTTGCTTAACAAGAACTCCAGCTCCGGTACAGATGGAATCTCGTCTTCGAATTTTTCCAACGGTCAAGAACAAGAGAGTTGTAAAAGCAATAGATTAAACTTACTCAGCATTCTGGAGCAGGCTCGTGCTGAAGCCAAGTCCAAGATTGTGGATAAATCGCCAGCTGAAATCGAGAACTTTGAGATTGTTAGGAGTAAGGAAGTGGAAACTACCAAAATTAGTCGGCGTGAATGCGCAAATAAAGTAGCCATAGATAAAATAGAATTGGATAACTCTTCGCCTGAGCATATTGGAGCATCGAATAAAGTTAAATGTACAGAAGAATTTAATAATTCACTGATATCTAGAAATGTTGAACCTAACGCTTTGATAGAAGATGATTTATATGTGCTTGACAGAGAAGTTTATAGACGTATGATGGACGGACTTGGACAAGAGACTGATCGAGTTATGCCGGGAGTGTCTCGTGAGTTAGAGATACTTGTAACGAGTGTCTGCAGTGATGGGAAACATTTCTGGGCTGTCGTCGGTGATAAGGTTTGTGAGTGAATTTTTTTCGTATTGATGTTTAGCACGATGTAGCATGATGGGCCATTCACATGTAAGAATGACCCAAGAACATGGGAAAGAAAACCTTGACTTATATGAAGCACCTAGTATACCTTAGACGAGAGTGAATTTTGTTCTTAAATAGATTGACATTAATGAGTACAATAATCCACAGCCTCCTGTGATATTATATTTTATTGCAGTGCATTTTTATGTTACTTATGTATTAAATTTCTCAGACTAGTCACTAATGTTACTTGTATGATGTAGTACTATTCTACATTGATTAGCATTTTAAGACAATAGAAGAGTATACAGTAGATGCTTTATGGAATTTAATTTAAACCGTTTATACAATTATGTGATAGCAGTTTTAGAGAATATCTACTAATTGTAGTGTCCTGCTCGGTGGCCGAAAGGTCCCTCAGAAAACGTTAAAACCACTTAATTGTTTAGTTTGATTTACATTTTCTAATTTTTATTTGCTAATTTCTTTTATTCTTCTATTTTCACATATGTCAGAACGCACATGCTAGTTTTCTTGCTTAGTTGATGTTTTTGTGTTTTGTTATTTTCTTTTGCCAATCCATGATTCATCGTACTTTTGCCTTTTTATGACGCTTCAAGCTGCCAGCGCAGGTACATGACAAACCCAGCAAACACCCTGGGATTTTTTTTGACGACCGACCCGGGATTTGAACCTGGATTACTTGCATGTGAGGCGAACACTCTATCGATGTCGCTGGATTCTAACTTGCGCACCTGTAGATTTATAATTATCTAATCGCTGCGCCTCACAGATTAACTATTCGTTTTCAAGCGTTTCTGAGACATTGTCAGAGCCCCTAATATGAAATCTGTGATTTATTGATTTTATTATTATTTTATGTTGTTGATGCATTTTTTCTTTTTCTTTTCTTTGATGAATAAATTAGGAGATATTCATTGCAATTGTTTTATATATTTAGGGTGAAAGTAATTTTGGACTTCTGTTTGAGAAACTGACCTCCTATGCTGAGACTCTGGAGGAAGACAGATCCAAGAGTCTGGGTGATGTAGAGGGCGTGATGCAGAGAGCTGGATATTTCTATCAAGAGGAACTCTGCAGGTAGTTAGGCAGTTCCAGCTTGCGGTGCGTAGGTCTATGCTAGGTATCTTAAGAGTTTCTAGTTTCGAACACCGAGTGGTAACAGGCTGCTACCATTCTATCAATGTTGATATGCCTGACGATCGACTTATACTGTAAATCTTCAATATGAAAGAAACATGTTTGAGAAAAATTTGTATAAAATTCTCACTCTCAGTGCACTGCCTAATGACAGGTCCGTGCTATTCAATTGTACTTGAAGACAATTTTGTTTTCTGAGGGGTCTCCTTCACCAGTGACTGCGTTAGTCGTCTTCTACGAAACACTTGCAGCTTTCGGTTGGTCTATTCTTACGTTTGCCGGATCTGACACGGCCAAAAAAGAAAGATGTCTGTCGATTGACAATACATGAAGTTAGTCTTAGTATATCTTAGTTATCTTATTTAGTTCATCTTTGTTTATCGTAGTGTCTGTAAAATATGTGACTAATGTTTTACAGGGTAGTGATTGCGAAGAGACAAGAACCAAGACTTCTTGTGTTTTTTGTTGACTATGGCAACGTCGAGTGGGTGAAGATCGCTCAACTCATCTCTCTGCCTCCAGATGTCTGGTGTATAGGAACCGCTACATCTCCTCTGAGGCTTATTGGTGAATGTTTCTCTTGCTCTTCTCTCTCTCTCTCTCTCTCTCTCTCTCTCTCTCTCTCTCTCTCTCTTTCTCTGATAGATCTACTGAGCATTGTGTCGGTTAAGCTTCTCCGTCGCAGTTGCGTTGGAGCACCCTTCAAACTCCTGGCTTTCTCATCGCTGGTGCGCCTCTGGGAAGCGATATCTTAGTTAGGCCTACTCCTGCTTTTGACTCACCCAAATAATACTAAACCCCGACATCGCCTTGGGTGAGGAGCCAGACGTTAAATAGTTGTTTGTTTGATTGATTCAATCACTATATATATTTCTACAATCATAATTTGCATGAAAGTCACATAAGTCACCAACACAAGCATCACAATTTTATTCTCTATTTTAGTTGAACTGAAACTGTATATTATCTGATTCTAATGTTCTGTCTTATGTATTTGCATGTATTAACATTGTTATATATGCATTCTAACTTGTATCATTGTGCGTAGGCTATGTCATGATGATTTGTTAATAAACTACTACCAGTACTAATGGAAACATTATACATATACATCCCAATAAAAGACACAATTATTTTTTGTCCCAATAAAAGACACAACTACTAAACTCATAAACTTAGGAAAAGTCTTAGAATATTGTAGAACAATTGTTATAATGGTGCCGAGACGGGCCCAACACGCCCAAAAAGATAAATTGATCAAAATGCCGACGGGGACGATGAAACGGTTAACGTACTTGCCTCAGAATCGAGTGACGGCTAGCGGCTTGGGAAACGAGTGACGGCTATCGTGACGGGATCGAGTGACGGCTAGCGGCTTGGGAACTATTCCCAGGTCAGTCGACAAAATATCCCCGGTACCCATATGTGAGAGTATATGAATATAACAACGCCTTCGCGTGAGGACCGGACGTTAAAATCTCATTGTATCGTATTGTATTACATCGTATAAAAGAAAAGAATAAAGAACCCCGATCTGTAGTTCTAGAGTTAATCACGTAGGCTTATGAATTTGTTGTTCTAGGACTCAACTAGACTTGTGACTTGAGTGGTCTTGACTTGTTTCAATCACTGTATACTAAATCTATTGGTTTATTTTGATTGATTGGTCGACTGACTGTTGATTGATGGACTGATTGATTGATAGATTGAGTGATTGATTGATTGATTGATTAGCCGATTGATTGACTGATTGATTGATTGACTGACTCATTGCCTGATTAAAGGTGTGCTGCGCGATGACAGAAGGGTCCCACAAGAGAGAGAGAGAACTATGTTTATTAATCAATCAATCAATATAGACAAAGTATACAAGAAAAGTAGGCAATCAGTCATGCAAAAAATGAACGAATTAAACGAAAAGCACCAGCCAGCACACAAGCTAACACACAAACAAGCAGACAACCGGCCGTCAGGGAGGACACAAAAGTCTCATATCTAGCTGACCACCGATACACCATTTAACATCGCATACAATTAGAATGCAGTACTATTATTACGTAGACCTTTCTAATTTAGAGAAAATACAGTTCAGATAATTTACAATAAATATTAGGCTATAGTGTATTACTAAGAAATGTTTTATACTGTTTTGAAAACAGATTTAGAGACTGAGAATTACGAATGTCTATAGGAATGTGGTTCCAAACTGAGAC
>JAQFZF010002825.1:0-11975 GCA_034695365.1 Enchytraeus norvegicus
GATCTCGAGTAGCCGGGCCACGATTCATTCCATTCTTAATGAATCGCTTTTATAAAACCCACCGGGCTGTTTACACCAAGGGTAAAAAAAAATCAATCCACCAATCAATCAATGTTGTCTGCCGTCCTCTAGCCTTGTGGTCAGGTGATTGAATGTCTCATGTCTATCAATCAATCAATCAATCAATCAATCAATCAATCAATTACTACAATTAACCCATGTAAAGCTAAGTTTAATTAACGTCTGTTTCCGTATAAAAGGATACTGTCAGCGATGGACCCAGCTGAGACTCAAAACCCATGGGACTCCAACAGAGACTTGTAGTAGAGCAATTTTAACCACCGTGTTACACAGGGTGGTGTATATATAGAGTTCTGGATAAATTTATTTTCACAACTAAATGTCTAACTATGATAAGCGACCCCAGGCAAAAAATGAGATAAAATTCATTTTATTATGTTAACATTTTATGAAGTATAGATATAATAGTTAAAATAAATCTTTTGGAATGCCATGTCAGCGAATGTGCCGCGAAAGAATAAGTGCATTGTAGCATTGCAGCGCCATGGACAGTCGTTACCACAGGAAGGCCTTCTGCATTTATCGCCGGTGATAGAATGAGACCTCCTGCCAATTCCCATCTTATTAAATTATTGTTACTATTATTAGTAGTATTCATAGAGAGAGCCTACCTGGTGATATCATAGACCAGGAGGGCCCCGGCAGCTCCTCTATAGTAGGACCGTGTGATAGATCTGAACGATTCCTGGCCCGCCTGAACACAATCAATCAATCAATCAATCAGTCAATATCATGGCGCAACTGAAGCATATAGCAATATTAACTATCAATCAGTCAATCAATCAATCAATCAGTCAATCAATCAATCAGTCAATCAATCAATCAATCAGTCAATCAATCAGTCATTCAATCAATCAGTAAATATCATGACTGTAAAAAAGCAAGCAATTAATCAATATAATATGTACAATTTAGTATGCCTATTTCTGGAATGCATCATTTTTTTCTATAGACATTCATTTATTTTCTTAATTAAATTTTGCTTTCATTTTAAATTGTTTAATATCATTTATTGCCTGTCATGTAGCCAAATGCATTACTGCCCTATAAATCAGAAACATTTGATGCATTTTACATCTTATGCCTGTCAATTTTAATATGAATAATTTGCAGATAAAGAGGTGTAACACAATACACATGCATTACAATTAATTAAATATTACAATGTGTACTCTACTCATGTATACGTACAATAATATTGCACAGTGTACAAATGACATACATTTACAATAATTAATGTACTATGTATTATACATTAATTAATGTATTAATGTACATTGTACAGCTGTACACAGTACATTTGTGACACACATGTACACTGTGTCTTTTATAAGTGAGCCGCCTGTTATATTTTACAATATATCGTAACTATAGCTTCGATCCCCGTGAAGTTTGCCCGTCATAGAGAAGGACCAATGCTACCACCTGCTGTGAAATTTTATCCTGATATCTTTAAAAACAAAAACGTTGTTGCTAGATTAGGAGGACAGGGGTCCATGTCCAGTTTACCAGTATTAAATTATACAACGTCATCTGGCTGGTGTTAACAAAATTGTCATCTGTGAACCGAGTCCTGTGAAAATGTCAGGCATAGTAGAACAATCAAATATCTCCGATACCACCAGGTTTCGAAAGCATATATATAAAAACAAATAAGTTATTGGTATTACAGTATGATAGGGGTAAACAAATTATTCTGTTTCATAACGTCATGTAATGTTAAATAAAACATGCTTTTCTCAGTGTTTGTCTACCCCTATCATATGAAGGTATCAATAACTTTTTTGTTTTAAAATATATGCTTTTGAAATTTGGTGATGATGGATAGAATTGATTGTTGTACTGTGCCTGAGAATTTCACAGGAATCGGTTCACATATTACAATTTAGCTAACATTAGCCAGATGACGTCATATAATTCAATATTGGTAAACTGGTCATAGACCCCTGTCAATATCTAAAATATCAATAGCTTTTTTGTTTCTAAAGATATAGAAATTAAATTTAACAGCATGTGGTAGAATTGGTCCTTCTCTATGACAGGTAAATTTCACAGGGATCGAAGTACTAGTTGCGATTTAATTGTAAAATATAACAGGCGGCTCACTTATAAAAGACACGGTGTACACTGTACAATTATACATGCAGACTGAACGTCTCTGAATTTAAATTTCAAAGATAAATTTACCTGAAATTATGTGAATATAGACAACTCTACATTACATAACAGGTGAATTAAGTGAACAGAGGTTAACTTACTGTGTCCCAGATCTGCAGCTTAATCTGTTTACCGTCGATATTAACCATGCGAGCTCCAAACTCAACACCTAAAACATTACAAACATGCATTCAGTCCATCAATCAATCAATCAATCAGTAAATCAATCAATCAATCTTTTCTTTAGCAGAGGCTCTCAATAGCTCTGCAAAGGTTTAATGAGGTTTGTTTTCAAAAATCAATCAATCAATCAATTGCAGAGTATATATAGTTCACAAAGTCTCGGAAGAGCCTAAAAAGCATATTGTTGATATATTTTTGGAGGAAGTCGATATTGTTGATTTTATTGTAGGATACATCGCTGGTATCGTCGTGAGATGATGAAAAGGACATTAAACCAATACTGTATTGCCCAACCTGCAAAGGAAATGTTCAGTAATCAATATAGTACTATATAATAAGGCATATAATACATATGATATATCGCTATAATAAAGTGTATATGATCTGATTTCATCAGATATTCATGGCTATACAAAGAAAATAAAATAAAAAGGAAAAAATAATATGTAAAATTTACTTGTAGAGCCTACATTGAACATGCTGATTTTACATGCAAGTTATGGAGAGTGACCTTCATTTACTGACTTTATATTTTCATTTGGTGTTCTGAAGACTGATGCATTTACCCTGTCACAAGCTTTGCTATATTTAATATCTAATATTTCAATAATGACGATGTGATGTACTGACCGGAGTTTTATTTTGTATTCTAAGTGCAACATAACTGCTGAAAACCAGAGTCAATGTTCATCAGTTTTCACTAGATATGATTGTTACTATGTGCGGTTACTAATATAATGTGAAAGATGATGGAATATAAAATAAAATAAATAAATAAATTATTCTACTGACCTATCGTGAGATCGTGTACGGGCTGAAATCGTTTGTCTGTAAACTGCAACAGAAGACAGGACTTGCCGACAGCTGAAAACAACAATAAAATAGTCAGAATTTCAATCTACAGTCCTGAGGCACATTCACAAAAAATTGTGCTATCACACACAACCATGTGCATTCCGACTCACACAAAATTATCAACAAGCAGTTAATAAGTCCAAACAAACATTATTATGCAGGCATTACAAATACATTCTCTAAATAATTCGGCAATCCCGGTAATGGCGGTCCCAAATTATTCATTAGATCCGATTTATTTGAAATTGATACAAATAGTATAGATTAAAGTCAGTGTTAGGGTATGGGTTATGGTTGGGGACTAACCCTAACCCAATCCCACCAGACCCTTACACAACAGTTGAAACAAATAAGACACAGGCACCAATTTCTAACGACATTAATAATTTGGGATCACCATTACCAGGATTACCAATAATTTCATGTTTGTGCATTGTACTTCAACTTCAAGGATGGGACTAGTAACGTATCGTGAATCTTGCTTGATAGCAAAGTTAGCAGATAAAGGAATTTAGAGTACAATGTCACACAACACTAGTTAAAGCAAATGTCAATCTGTCTGGAGCCAGTGGCCGATCGGTTAGATATCCGACTGGGGATCAGTAGGTGTGCGGTGCGAATCCTATGCTCGCTCTAGTTTCAATATATAGATTGAGCAATATTCCAAAATAAAATAGCAAGTTAACGTGTTTCAATGGCATCTGGTAAATAACCTAACGTATGTGTCTTTATTATTATTTTATTTCACACTTTCACCTTAATTTTAGCGTTAGGGTAGGCTTATAAGTGTACATGTTCTTTTACAAAATAACTCCTTTCAATGCACGTAACCCCTATCCAGATCCTAATATGAACCATAAGTCTCATTTAATCTCTCTCTCTCAGTGCCTAATGGCAGGTCCATGGCATATAACTGTACATAGAGTTTTTGTACGTATGCCATATTTTGTTGGAGATAATTTTGTTTTCTGAGTGATTTCCTTAACCAGTGAGGTCTTAGTCGGCTTCTACGAAACAAGTGCAGCTTTCGGTTGGTCTATTATTATGTTTGCCGGATCCAACGTGTACAGCAATTTAATAGAAATCATGTTATTTACAGAATCCTTTTGTACCCAAACCCTAAGTTGAAGCATATCGGACAAACGATCATGCACAATAATGCAACAATTTTCATAATGCCCTCAGTGTTAAAAGACCCTGGCCTGAAAATTGGAATAAAATCGATTCAAATTATTAGTTTTATCTATACAAATCTTTTTCTTTTATTCTAACTCAAATTGTGCATAAGGAATTTTTTTCAAAATCCGTTTTTTGAAACTAAATAAATAGTACAATTATTGAACAATGGTCAGTGAATTAATTATCCACAAAAGGGAGCTTTTCTTCTCATAGATTTTATTTAGGTATGCCTAATCATAGAAGTACTAATATATACACATATATATTATATATATGTGCATATATATAAGTATACTTATATATATGTGCATATATATAAGTATTTCTATGTGCCTAATTATCAGATGACTTCATAGGTGTTGTTTACAATTAGCATATTGATAGTCACATTTCTCAAACCACCCATCTTTCTCCTAAAAAAATCACACCTAATTAAACGTCTTAAAAAACACTTTTCTAATCTATATCACACACCTTTTTTACGTTTTTAATTGCCTAACTTTCACTAATAATCACAATCGCAATAACTAAAGCGTATTTACCCGTATCGCCGATAATGATGTACTTGAAGAGATAGGAGTAGGACATGTTTTCGGCCTGATTTGGGTGCACAGATTTGCTCGTCTGTGATTGGTCGGCGGATTAGGATGAATTAGGCGGAGGAATTGTTAGGCGGAACGATGAAAGAAAAAACTGATTTAATTGTAAATAAATAATTCAATAATGATATTCGTCAATATCACTTCCGCCATGAATATTTATTAGCATAGAGATTTCTCAGTGAGCTGGAATTTCGTCATCGAGGACAGCATCTAGCATTACGTTAATGATCACTATGGATAATGTAGATAATAGAAGTCGAACGATTATTTTATTCATAGTCAGTTATCGAGATATTAATGCTTAATTTATTAATTTCGGTATAGTTAATTTTATATCAATCGTGTTGGATCTGGAGAAACATAAGAATAGACCAACCGAGAGCTGCAAGGTTTTCGTAGTAATCAAATAACGCAGTCATTGGTTAAGGAGACCCCTCAAAAAATAAACTGATCTTCAAAAAATATGGCATGCAAAGTCTACAGATAGGCTTATAAGTTATATCATAATTATTCTATGGTCCTGCCGTTAGGCAGAGTGCTGAGTGAGAGAAATTGATAGGATTCGCCGCGAATATCGACAAATTGCTCCGAACATATATCTATCGAGATCAGTGGCGTATGTAGACATTTTTGAGGGGGACCAAACGCATGCAATTTTTTCGAGAGGGGGAGAAAAACAAATCGAGGCTAATCGAGGGTGTGCCAATGGTCCAGAATAGCTATTTAAATGGGTTAAAATAATTACAATAATTTTGCAAATCGCGGGGGGCACGGGGTCTGCCTTCTCCCTCGAGGTTGATGGGGGCATAGCATTCATCAATTTCCTCCTAGTAGCCTACTTAGTGTAGACAAATTATATAATTCATATCATTGAACGACGTCTCAACACAATTTCGAGCACAATCTGGTATAGATTAGGCCTGCGAAATGGCATTGGGCTTTATTAAAAAAATTATAGTCTTCTTCTTAGTTCTAAAATTGACTTGTCAACTTTACACATCGCGGTATCCGTGTATTATTATTTTTCCCGTATATATACACACGTGACAGACGCACATGCTAGTTTCCTTACTTAGTTTACTGTTTTTGTGTTTTTATTTTTGTTTTCTAATCCATGATTAAGCGTACCTTTGCCTTTATATGGGCGCACAATGCAACCAGCGCAGGTACACGATTAGCCTTCCATCTTCCAGGCATAAATACGCACCCGTGCCTAAGGGTGCCGGGGATATTTTAATACTAAAACTATTTTAAAACTATTTTTGATAGATTATTACTAATGGTCGAGCCATTAGCACATCAGTAAAGTGTCTGACTCGGGCGCCATAGGTTCACGGTTCTAATCCCAGGTTCACCCGTTACTGATTTAGCCTTTAGGCCACCAAATTTACTTTATATTCGGCTCTAGCATGTATTAGCTAAGTATAATAGATTTCATGTTTTGGCAGGGAAGTTCTTATTAAGTTTTTACTAAAATTCAATTTTCTAGAATAACTTTTTGAAGATGGTAGATTATCTCTTCTCTCAGTGCACAGTTACACCTATACACAATTATACATCCCTAACGGCAGGTCCATGGCATAAAACTGTACAGTTTATGACATATATATTCCTTGAGATTATTTGGATTTCTGAAGCGTATCTCCTCTTTCTTTCTCGGTGAATTCATTAGTCGGCTTTTACGAAACACGTACAGCTTTTGACTACACGACCTGATTAATAGAACTCTTCATGTAACCAAAGACCTTAGTAACCGATTCATACGTAGAATTATATTGAATATGCCCAATTTATTTACTAAGCCATAGGCTATATTTAATAGAAAATATAATTCTATCAAAGTCACCTCTCCTAAATTGTAAGTTTCCCTTGCGAAGTAAAACGGAACTTTACAATCATAGATAAGATTAAACACGAATTCTTATTAAACGATCATGTAGCCTACTCAGAGTAGCGACTAATTTCCGTGCAGTTTGTAGGCCTTTTGAATAAACTTTTTACGATTATGTCTTAATCTCTACTGTGATTGACTGAAGTGGATATGGAGAGCACAGGGGCGTCTATCCCTATACACCTACATGGCGCAGCCGTCGCCGTGGAAAAATTGGGGGGGGGGAGAGGAAAATACTAGTTACTATCTTAAATTGGGGGAGCGTGGAAAAAATCATGTTTTCCTTTACTAATAAAGAACTGAAAATGCAGTTTAGATATTATATACAGCTCCACTGTAGTGACTGTACAGTGGAAGATTTGGAAAATGGGAACAAAATTTAGTTTGAATATCCACAAAATAATTTTGCTCGATTCGCTCGCTAAATGTACGTGCTTTATTCAAGATATTGCGCGCCGAGCGAGCTACATTTTCTAGGGGGTCGCTTCACTTTTGGTATCAACAAAAAAAATTTGGGGGGGACCTTGCGCCATAAAGTCATCTGAAATTTGGGGGGGATAGACGCCACTGGGAGAGCATTAGGGTTAGATTTAGGATTATGGTAAGGGTTATGGTTAGGTTTTAAATTCGTGTATGTTAAATTTGAATTCGTGAGTAGGCCTTTTTACAATGCAAAGTTGGACGGTCGTTAGTCGCTAGTCCTGCTCGGTCACAGATTTTAATGGAATTCCCAGATATTGTATTAATTCTTATTTCATATTTGAACAGAGACTTTCCTTATAAGCTCCGCGGAATTCTACGTTGAAGAATGTGTAGAGTTAACTGAGGAATTTATTAATTGAAACAGCCTACTATATGACAGGATTCAACCGACCCAGAGTAGAATACGACAGCATTCGTCGAAATTGCTTTCTTTAAATTATTTCATGTTAGGACAGAGGAGTTTCTTGAAAGCTCTACGGAATTCAATGTTGAAGATGGTGTATATGACAGGATTGAGGAAGCTGTTCATATAGCCTGCCCACACAAAGAATGAGAACAACCTTTCATCTATCTGACAAATCCTCGAGTACTCGAACAAGTCGTAGCGGATACAGATGGCGTTAATTATGTTGATCGTGAAGAATGGTACCCAGCAGAAAAGAAACACACCTGCAATTAAATAAGAATAGATAAGCTTATAAATCATCATAATTATAAAAAATACAGATTTAACGTTCGTTTCCTCATCCAGGGATGATGCCAGGAACGTCGGGATTATAGTGCATTCCTGTGTTTGGTCCGAGAAATTCGAGAATAGTCTAACCCAAAATTGCAGAAGCAGACTTACGCTGTCTCTGAGCAAGGCATTGGAAAACCACCTCAGATTTTTTAGACAAAGTCCAGGTTTTATTTGTCACAAAATAAAAACCGTTAAGTTGAAACCAGCTTGTAGGATTGATTGGTCATGGTAGGATCATTATGGAGGGAGATAGCGACCTTTTAGACATTTTCATGCTCCAAATCAGTCTGCAATAAGCCCGTCATTAAGATTTCGTGTCACATATTTTATAAAGTTGTAGAAAGCACTTCAGTAAATTATTGACAGTTTTTACGCCATGTTTCACTTTGCTGCATTACTAGTCCTGCCCTACATAATAATAGGATGGCGAATCTAGAATTTTTATCTGGAGGAGGGGAGGTAAGAATTTGTGGCAATATTTTATAGCCTATACTTTTTTTATCGAGGTCAGATTAATCTAAGTTAGCCGAAGGGAGACAGGGGATCAAGAGTCCAATATCGGAATGAAAATTCATACTTTGTCAAACTGCCCTCCCACCTCAGCTGGAGAAGGGAGGGGCATACACCCCGATTTTCCCTACACCCGCATGCATGGAATGCCATTCGTGACGTGACAGAATTGGCAGTCTTAATTATTATTGTAAGCGAAATTCTGGTCACCCTCGAAGATAAGATCAAATAGGGTTTTAGCTCATAATACAACGAGATAGAACATTTTTAACGAAATATCCGCTCATCCAGCTCTCTGATTGATTCTAGTTATTTAATGTTTAAACACTTTAATCCATAGTCCCTATCTCACACACTAATGAGCACAACATCGATCTTAGAAACGAGGTCTTTGATAGTTCCCTTTCGCCTTCATCAATATCACCTAATCTGCTTTAGATTAATTGCTTAATTCAATCAATTAATCAATCAATCGATCGCTGAAAATTTAACATCAGTTTCATCGATCGACATTGTAATGGCTAAAAAGGCAAAATCCGAATTAAACGTTAGTCGAGACGGTTAACGGCCACATCAGGCAAGCCCTGGGAGTCGAAATGTGGACCAATGGAACCCGAGTCGGACACTTAACCGATGAGTTACCGTTTCACCCTAAAACAAAACGTATAAAACTTATACGTTTAAAATCATCTACTACATACTGAATGATCAGGCTCTTTGAATTTTTATGTCCATCGTTTGAAGGCGTGTGGAATAAATATGGGCCATAATTTCTTTATTCTTTTATATCGCACAAGTACACTACGTGTCCTAGTCTATTGTGCCCAGATAGATCTCGTATAATATTGCTCCGGAGATAGGGACAAAGAAATCATGGAATGGCAACAATCGACTATCAATAACCAGCTTATCTATCAATAACCAGCTTATCTATCTAGTAGTCTCCAGCCTTTTATACGACTGGACTTCCGAACTATATGCACTCCTCAGTGTGCGTTTTGGAGAATTTTACACAAGAGGGGGGACGGACACTATTTACTTTAATGTTTATATATAAAAACAACAACAAAAATTGACCTCTTGGGGTCTTTTAATGGTGATTATCAGATCTTCAAGGAGGGGGTCCACCCCTCACCCACTTCCCTGTAATTAACACCCTAACGCTACTAAAGGAAATGCTAATTTGCTAAAGTCTTACTTAAGATTGAAGAGATGGAATGAAATTAGCGTATTATGCTAGCATATGTTGAGCTCTTAAAAACAGTAAAATCAGCAATTACTGTAGAAAAATCAATGACAGAATTTCTGAAATAGTAGTAAAGTATTGCAATAGCTGCACGTGTCCGATCCAGTAAACTTGAGAATAGACCAACTGAAAACGGCACATGTAGCCGACTAACACAGATATTTTCATACTGAGGAAGGCAACGGGAACCACCTCGGAAGTCAAAATATATATTCCCCCCCAAAAATGCTAAATTTTGGGTGTGATAAAGGCATGACCTTTTGATGGGACTAATTTGATGATCGATGGAGTGCTCATTGGTGAGCGTGATAGCAGACTGTGCTTCAGAATATGTACCTTGGACCTGCCATTTGGCAGTGCACTAGAGAGAGATTGCAATAGCCTTGACTAAGATTAGTCAGCATAGAATCCGAAGTACGAACTCCATTTAGTAATAGGGCCTAAACAATCTATCATTTATCTACTATCTACTTTCTGTTACTTTTATGGATAAATGGTTTTGGAACAGTGTTTGACTCTCTTCTCTTTCAGTATTTGAAAGCTACCTTTGGATGGACCAGGTGGTGTGAATATATATGCTGCCTGAGACGTCCCAGATATGAACCTAATGATGAATTGAAAGTTAAACCGTTTTTCAATTTTGATTTCATACAAACCGAGAACGATTGCAAGAGTTTTCGTAGCCTTCCTCTCCGCCCTTTGTGCACTACTGGCCGCAGACCTCCCCCCTTTCCTCTCCCCCTTCTGTCCCTTCTTAACATCCACTCCCTTCAACTGCTTACCTGATTTAAAGAATTTAAATTTGGTTGTTATCGAAACACCCTGATTTAGTTTTTCATTTCCCCTTGACGTCTTGAGATCCCGTTTTCCCCCTGACTTTATTCCATTATATTCTTCCCCCTGACTGTCAATATAATGATTATTCTGACCGGAGTCTCTGTGTGAGTTAAAGTTCTCAATAACCACTGTGGTTGGTGACATGTACTCGGCTGTATGTCTCAAAGCATTGCCACTATTCAGAGGCAGCTCCAGCCGTCTGTTGGCCTTTATTCCATTTCCCCCAACAGATCCACGTGGCTCTGAAGATGGAAAGCTGGAGCAGCGATCAATACTTCGAGGATCTTCTTCTCCAGTTGCCAGAGAACTGCCGCTGTTGAAGGAGGTCTCCCTGACCACTGAGAGTCTTCCTTCTTGGCAGCTAGGTGGTGCCAGCGATGACGTTCTCTTGGGTAGAAGTACCTTCAACAACAACAACAACAGATATGAAATGATCGTCCATAATATACATACATTTCTATTGTAGGCTACCTGTATATCTGTTATGTATTCAATTCTATTTTAAGAAACTTAAACCAATTTTTAAGAGAGCATCATTGTAGTTTCTGTAATTGTTATAGCACTGAGCTGTTGTCAATAAAGCCACTCTCAAGTTCCATACTATATTAGGCCCAAACCTTTATGTGTTTGTTTGTTTGTCACATTATTTATTTAGTTTATTATGCATTTGAGTTGTACATATTCGGTAATGACTAATATTTCTTTTATAATCTTGCAAAGTATGGACTGCAGAGAAACTCAGGCATGATATAGGGCCTACAATATTATATACTTTTTCAAAGTACCGTTAAAGCCTAACGTTCAATCATTCAATGCTTTTAAAGTGCCACTTTCGTGCTGCAAGGTCAATGGTTACTTTGCCAGCCATTCTATGAACACTGTTTTTATGTGTCAAACATGTTTGATGACGAACAATGATAGATAATAATAATAATATTAAACATACCCTCCTGCAATCATCAGTTCCACTGCAGATATCCTCTGAGCCCGTGGTGGCGGCACCTCGTAACTTTGCTCCATTTCTGGCCGGCACCGAAGGTTTAGGGACCGAGGGGGTAGGGGTCGACGAAGGCCTTGGGGTCTTCATCTGAGCTGCCTTGAGGGCTCTTAACCTGATAGCGTGGAATATCCTCCAGTAGAGCAGCACCATAACGATGCAGGGAATGTAGAAAGATCCCATGGAGGAATAGATGAGGAAATCTGAATTGTAGA
>JAQFZF010002826.1:0-11972 GCA_034695365.1 Enchytraeus norvegicus
GAACCCCCCCAACCCCCCCCCCGGAAATCCCGCACTGCAATCAATGTAAAGAAGTTGTATTTATCATCTTGAGGGCACATACTGTACCTCTCCTGCCCCATCCCGTGTCTAACTGCTGGAAATGACTAGCAACGAACGGCAACATCAGTGGCAGATGAGCCTTGGATTCGAACCGCGAACCTTAGGGACACGAGTCGGACACTTAACCGATGTTCTACTGGCCCCTGTGTCTGCACCACTGATGTCATTCTCTTACATCATCATATCTCGCAACTCGTATTTATCTCTGTAAAAACCTTTAAATGCAGATATTTAGAAATATTTAAACGGATAACATGATATACCGTTATCTAAGCACTTGATTAGATACGCAAGTAAAATAGGATAGAGCGACAAAACGTGTTTACTATTATTTGACGTCCCTGACATCATCCTAGGATGAGAAAAGGAGCGCAAATATTTATTATAATTATTCCAATTCGAAGATGCATAGAAGGAAAACTTAGGTAACTCTGTATCCCTTTCAATAAGAGGATAAAGGGTGTCAGCATCACAGGTAGCATTCTAAGTGAACAGCAACAGGAGCACTCGACGATGCAGAACCATATCCAATAGTATTACATGTAGACGCTTTTTTAATGTCCTGGGTTGTAAATGACCGTGGGCTAAAATGATAAAATGGATATTTATTCCTTATTAAAATGTTAAGATAAAATGCCATATATGTCTGTTAAGCATTTGATAAATAAGAAATGAGAATAATGTAATGTAAACAATTGACCTAAAGGCTACGGTGAAATGCTCCCTGCTCAGTATATATTATCAAGGAGAGGGTCGACGGTTTAGTGGTTGCAAGGTGGTTTTGAAGTCAGAGGTCTCGAGTTCAACACTCAGTTGAAGATGTTGACATTTGAAGAAGTTCACAGATACGACTGCACTTCAATGTTACAAGGGTTAAAAATGTTATCTGTTCTAACAAACAGACTTTATATTTTTACAGTAAAACCTCACCGTCTGTCTGCAATCTGTCTGTCTGTCTACCTGTCTGTCTGCTATCTGTCTGTCTGTCCGTCTTTCTGTCTGCCTGTCTGCTATCTATCCTATTTATGTTTTGGTGGATGCAGTGATATTTACAATCCGGCTTTCACTTGACCCTGGTCAAAGATAACCAAATGGAAGAAGTTGGATGATCGTGAGTCAAAGGTCAAACTCATACTGTGTATCTCATTCTGGATTCATTATATTCCGGAGTTTAATGTCAAATCAGAGTGATATTCCTGCTGGACAGAGTATCCCTACCAAAACTAAAAACTAATATCAACTTGCACCATTTGAACTCGAATCCAATCACTTCAATTAATAACTCAAAAACATAAACACATCACCCACTAAGAAAGGAAACTAGGCATGTGTATGTCATGTGTGAGAACTGAGAATATACGAGGAAAAAACTTAATTAATCATAAAATCAATCAATCGGAAACTGAAAACCTAATAAAACTAAAGCAAAGGAGACAACTAATAAGTAGACCATAATGCTTATTAGTCACCCATTTCATTAGTTAGCGCGTCGGCCAATTTGTGTCGAATTTTGCGCAGAAGGTTCCGGGTTCCATTCCTGGTAGAGTCAAGTAGAGAGTAAATTTTCGGATGTGCAGCGGGCCAACCAAGCTCTCCATATCACATTCGTGTGTGCATCATATTGTAACAGGTATCTACCGTGCCAATATTATTAATTACAATCATTATCATAGAAAGTTATCAACTGTTTTAGGGTGTATAAGAAGTTAACGCCGAATTCCACGTCAATTTTGCAGCTTAATGGTTCCATCAGTGACCGGTGACCCCTACAACTTGCACCGTGAACCTATAGAACCCGAATCGGACACTTAATTGAGCACGTAACAAGACATTGACTGAGATTATTACGCCTACATGACACTGTAACTATTTAAGTAGAACTTCATTATAAGTAGAACTTTTGACGATACAATCAGACAATAGACATTTTGTAGTAAGACATCGCTTGTTTCACTAGATATCGATAGAATACTTGGCAGATTGTACAAATTTTTAACGTATTTTAGAGTTCAAATATTCCCTCGGGCAATATAGATCTACCACAGAGTAAGCAAAGGGTTAAGGGAGTCGTTACTATCAAAGACTTTTCAACCTGCGATATATAGACAGTGACGATTACAAAGACACTCTCTTTATAACGATACTTTTATTACATGCTCAAATAATACTGTGAAATTGTTCACAGTGAGACTTGGTCAATATAATTTTAATAATAATATTACTTTTTACAATAGTAAACATTTTCCGAATCTTACTCCGAGGCATTTTCTCAATCATATAAAACGAAAAGTGTCAGATAAAGGAAGATTAACGTCTGTTTCTGTATCCAAGGATATTGTCAGAGTAGGACCCGGTTGAGACTTGAAGAGTGACTACCTGCACATCTGCACATAAGCCTCCTACCGACTACGCTATCAAACCGGAACGCCGGTTATGAAGATGTCACCATTTAGAGAAATATTATATTAATATAGAATTATATTATTACAGAATTATATTATTACAGAATTATATTATTACAGAATTATGAAAAAATTATTGAGCCAAAAAGAAGAGAGATAATAATTAATATATAAGTTCCAATTAAATTCTTGCAATAGCTACCTATTCGATCCGAATTCTGCTCATGATATATATATCCAGTGCTTCTGCCACAAGGTAGGTCCGAGGCAAAATTTTCTACAACGAAATTTATCCTCTCGCTCATCAATGAGCAGGAAATCGATTATCTCAACACATACATGGATCCCATCACAAGGCTTTGCTTTAGGCCTTACCATACCAAAGATAATGCGTTTGTTCTAGGGAAATAAGAATGTCTGGGATGATTTTCAGTTGCCTTCCTCAGTGACTGCGTTAGTCGGCTCTAGGAATTACGGTAGTACGAAACACGTGCAGCTATCGGTTGGACTTCTCCAGCGTACCCCGGATCCAACACGGGGACAATGACATAACTTAATCGTGAGAGTCATTCGACCGCTAATCCCAATTACTATAGCTCCATAGTTCGTGACGACACCGAGACCAGCTATCTAATAAACTAGGCTTTAAAACTTCATAACAATCACGCAAAAGATTTAACGATAGGCTGCTAGAAAATACTTTTGAATAAAATTGAAAGCACCGAGAGAAATTAAAACGCTTCTAAACGTTGAAGTAGTTTTAGTAGATTTATAATTAAATTGTTAGGTTATTGTTAGGCAGCAAATGTACTCCAATCTAAAACGAACAGACAAAAAGTTTTATTTGTTTTTCGTAATTGAATCATAATTCTTCAGGTTGTTGAAACCTGTAGAAACCTATCGCAGAAACTCGAACGGAATTCCACTCCTAGTTGATAAATATTGCTCGACGTCACCTAATCGCTAGAATTACTCCTAAACAATACTTCCCATTATAACACATTTGCAGACATTTGCAGTCATACGTGAGAACTCTGAACGGTCTTGCAATTGACATAGAATAGGCACGATAAATATACAATTTTCGTAAAGTTGGATTACATTACAATAATAGCTGCTGCAGGCGTTCTGCGAAAAGAAATCAACAAAACCCAACCTACTAGGATACAATTTTAGTCCCCCTTCCAGTCTGCAGCGTTTGCAACCACGAGTTGCGTAATCCCACTGCTAGGCCAGATTATGTAGTGTAATGGTGGATATAGGATTTTTAAGTGGGCCAATTGGCCTATATGCATTTTGTATCAAGGGGCAGGTATAATTGAGTTGGGGGAGGTAAAGTTGAGTTGGGGCAGGTGAAATCGAGGGAAAAGTTGCTGATTTTATGCATTTAACAATTATGCTTATAAATCATGAAGTGCGGTCATAACGTCAAAAGTACGACTTACAACTAGGACGGCAGAATACAAAAAATAGCAAAACCAGAAACTACGACAGAAAACCTTGTAAATAAGTGCAGTTGTCATGTGTGAACATAAAAGGAAAACAAAACTTTTAATATTTATTTATGTGGGCCTATATTTATCCTACTAAAATCCGTAATAAAACCCAATTTCTGTAATTCATCAACCTGCACATGCGGTGGCGAGTAAGAGCTTCTCAATTATAGTTAGTTTCAATCCAGCCAAAAAATGTTTTAGCGCTAATACAATACAATACAATATGAATTTAAATTCCGTTTTCTCACCCGAAACTATATCAGGGACGTCTCAATCAGACAATGCAACTGCCAGCAGTAATACAAATAATAGATAATGCAAACATTAAATACAAGTCGACAAACTAATTGTGCCAATACACTCTCTGGATGTTTCCGCATTGGCAACGCATAAATTAGCAGTGTTAATCAAAGATCTGAACGACCACACACTATCATTCGCCCTGTTCCTTGCCCCAGCATGACGCTACATGTCCAGCTCGTTTGGCCCTGACCACTCCTCAGAGTCAAACGACTCTCTCTCGACCGATTTAATCTATGATCGTATAAGCCCCGGGGCGACAAGCCAATTACCCCTCACAGGTAAGCTGTGAGCTAGGGGCAAGGGGCTTGGATCGGGACCTGACACACCTGTGTGAGCGGTTGGCTATAATACTGACCATTTATATTTTTTAAACATTGTCAATTTCTGCGTCTTCTTGGCTGAGTCAGTGCGCTAACATAACTATACCAATAGTATACCCTATACAATACATTCTGTAACTACTTTCAAGTTTCGCTCCGATGTAAATCACCGGATAATTCAACTAAACAGTTTAAACTATACCGCACATTTAATAGTCTCTCTTATGAGCATGCACAGATCATAATTATCGATGTGTCAATTCTTAACTTGTTCTCTTCTATGAGCACGCACAGTTATCGGTGAGTCTACTCTTTCTGACTCATTGGATTTCGCTGATCTCTTACGTGACCACTACTTTCACTTTTGTCATTCTCCAAGCCCAAAGTTCACCTGGAAGGCTCGTACATTCTAACAGTCCATTCACACGACTCTGTCCAGTCAGCGTGACACCTCGTTACCGTCAATTGTCTCCAGCACAAGCCTCCTGGCTCCAAGCCACTCTACAGCAAAATATCCTGCTTCTCGATAATTAAAGTCAGCACAATCTGGACTTTCATATTTTTAAAAAAATTACTATGTTTGAAGATTGCCTTTATTAAACTGCTAGCGAACTATGTAAATCATTTAAAATAAGTATCGCAATAACAGTTAAGAATTACAAATTTATTTAATTTCCTCTCTGATCAGAACAGAGAGATAGAAATTGCCTAACATGATTCGTGAAAGATGGTGGAACAAAGACGTGCATTCGAATCTCTAATATTTGCATATTTACATTTATTATTATACTATTTATAATGACTTTTATTAACTCATAATCGAATTGAATATAAAATTTAACTTTACATTCTTTATATTGTAAAGTACAATATCAAGAATGAATCAATTATAGCACAATATCAAAATTGAAAAGATTGTAACTAATAGCACTTATTCCATTGTAAGTTACCACTCCAGTGGGCCCCATTTCGTACTATCTGTTAGCTACAGTGCAAGCTTTGCTCATTTGACTAGTGTCAAATCAATTCAACTCAATCGAATTGTCAGTACAATCTAAGTAAGAAATAATATCACTTATTGTAATGTAATTATAAGTATAAAATTTGACAGCATTGCCTATTCGTTAGCACGTGTAGTCAGGCGTATATGTGCACTAGTCATGATTGCGGTTTTCACTTAACAGAGAAGGTATTGTCCCCACGACATGTCTGGCCTATTCATGCATTAAAATATAATAATAGGAAAACCTAGTGAAATCGATTAGTATTAAACCTGTGCAAATGCGAAAAGTTTTAATTTCAACCTAAATTAACAATTTTCCTTAGGATCGACCAAATTCTAACCAATTTAGTTGAGATGCAGGAAACATACTTTATGGGGCCGATCAATCTCAAACGTACGAGATAAGACATTTTTAAATGTGAATTACGGTCACACGGTCCATATGGACCATATATCAAAACAATGAACAGAATCATATTATTCCACTATTTAAATATTATCGAGGCTTTGTAACATATTTTATAATATTTATTACATTCTTCACCAACCGAAATAAAGGAGAAAATCTCTTTAATCCAACAGTTTCTGCACAGTGAGGCTACCCGGCTATATTTGCTCATAGATATATCAGGCTTAGAGCCTGCTAAAGCAGGAATGTTATTAAATTATGAAAACATACTACTACTAGCACTTGATATTAAGCTATAGCATTGTGTCAGTTTCAGCAGAGCTAGTCTAATTTTATATCATAATTCCAATAATTCACGCCATATCTGGTGATAACCGGGAGAAAACTTTCCTGTGGCAACGGCTATCTATGGTACCCCAACGCTTCAATGCAATTTGCTTCCGCGGATCCTTCAGCGAGACGGCATTTCAGAGTTTCGGAGATTTTTAAACAGACTTTTATCTCTATACATTTTTTTAAAAGCAATAAATATCAAGTTTATCTTTTTTTACCCAGGGTCGTAAACAACCCAGGGCATTAAAAAATAATTCCAATTAATGTTTTAGGCATAATAATTATTACATCTAAGATTATTATAATCAGAGAAAACAATTAGTACGAAAACAAATTTAGAATTGGTCTATGATTAAATAAAGGAAATAAAAATAAAAAATCCAATCGGCGATATCGCATTTTTTAAAGAGATCGCTACGAAATTTCGCAGCCTATTATGCAAATTGTATAAACTATAAAGCTTCAGAGATTTTCAGTTTCTTAAGTCAGGGATTATGCTAGCGATTGATCTGTATAAACACTGAACTCGTGTCCGCCAACTTACAAGGCACCTAATAATTATTATGCTAATGACTACACACTATTCAACATGGTCAAACGAAGGGGTGCCATTCGTAGAAAAATGTGAATAAAAACTATATATTTACATTGGCAGATGCATGCACTCATAAATACATGTTAGGGACCAATGCTCTTTCAATCCATATGGAATTGATATGTATTCTATATATCTAACTTCGTGTTAGCTTGATAAGCTAGTAGGCCCTATTGCTTGTGCTGTTGGGCTAGTATTGCTCATACTGTTGGATACGCCCCTGTTGTCGTCGTTAGATGTTGAAAAGTACGTTAATTCCATAATGTATTGTATACAATGTATAGTAGGCCTATACCCAAGTAAAAAATATCAAAATGCAAAACTTAGACAGACAAGTAGGATTACAGATAGAATATGTTGATGTAATGTAGGACACATTTGCAAGGAACCAATCACAATCAACCAAGCAACCCTAATTCTCCTTAAACAACCAATCAAAGGCTTAGAAACTTTATTTTCAGCGCTTGATTGTTTTTTTTTCTTAGTTCAATATCTCCAAATCTGTACTACATTTCGTATATTAGGCTACCGATACTCAAACAAGTGCACTAGCAGCTAATCTACAGACAGTGATGATTAGCGGGATGTGCAGGGATAAGTAAAGTCTTTATAGAGCGGCGAGGTATCGTCAGTTCTTCACAATTGGATCGTTATTTGTCTGCAAGTCGTCGATACGAAAACATTATTGATATCTCTCAAAACACTCGCGCTCACGTTTAAACTTTACACATTGCACGCCCGCAGGGGCCGGCTTAGGTAGGTGAACCATGCCATGGGGGAGGGGGATACCCCTCGATCAGCAAAAATACTTTTTTTATTTGATCGTAAATTTCATGTATTTGATCATTTCTTAACAGATATTTCAGCCTTGCCCCCTCCCCATTGACATGCTGTGCAAATTGTGGTCTTTATTACTGTACACGCGCTCACATCCAATATCTTACCTATGACTAGATTTGTGAAATGTATAAGATAAATACATAAATAAAGACAAATCCTACAAATCAGGATATTTCTCGATGACTCAAAACAATATCATATTTCACACAGAGGCCTTATTTTAAGGGGACTCAATAGTGATGACCTCTTTATTGTTCTCAGGTCTCCAAGCAATTCCTGTGCCCCCTCAACCACCAACATTTTCTACACCTCTCACTGCACGCCAGTGTGAGCGCAGATAATGCTCCTTCTTCAGATGATCGCTGTGAATAAAGATAAGAGGATGAGCCTTTTATTGTGCTCTCAACACAGTTATTAAGAATTCTTTTGATAAACCAGGTGTACAATGATCACTGTCCACGATCATGTAAGACATGCTGCCAAGTTATTCTGAGTCTGCGCATGAATGTTGCTCTTTTAAAGTTATCAGTAGCCTATATATACTTAGTAGCTAGTGTTCTTTTAAAAGAAAGATGTATTTATTTTTGAAGCGCATTGTTTCACTTATTTTGCACATGACAGATCTACAGGAAATTTTGGAATCACTAATTATAATCATTGCACTAATAAGGCAAAATTTGTGTAAATTATTACTAATTATTATTAATTTCATATTACTGCTAATAATTTATTTTCTGACATCGTAATCTAATAATGAAACGGAAGAAAAGTGCATCTACTATAGGTCTACTGTTTAATAGTACACAGACCTACTTAATTAAAACGGTTTCGATTTCACAAAGGCTAAATTAGAAATATCACCAATTCCTTTCAGCTTAATCATTGTCTGAAAAATGTAATAAGACTGCATCAATCAATCAATCAATGAGAATTTAACGTCCGTTTCATCATCTGACGAAGACATTAGGGACTGTAACATAAAAACACTGTAACTGTGCGGGACAGTAACATGTACAGTGTGTAGGAATTTTTGTTTTGGACCAGCCATCTGGCAGTACACTTACTAGACAATAGCGCTTCTATTCTACTGATGAAGAGATCAATGTTACAAGAATGTTGCATGATAATCCGGAAAAGCAGTGGTAGCTGTGGCGTAATAATGGTAATGAGCAGGATGATTACTGTGTTGACTAAAAGAAATGATGATATAGGATCGTTACGTGGGGAATATTGATGTTCGGACTTGAAAGAGTTACGTACTAGGGCGTGGCAAGGCATCTGTCATTGTTAAGTATATGAGCCTCAGAGCAATAATAGGCTGGAAAATACTGATTTGATACCATAATTGAAGACTGATATTGTTTGGGTGCATATATCACAAAAGTTCTGATTGGTTATTAGTTATGCATACTGATTTATATTTAAGCTGCTTGTAGTTGTGTGACTGAAAAAATAACTTGCTTATTGGTTATTTTCCATGTTCTCTTGCAGCATTGTTTTTGCTAGTCTTGTTTGGTTTGACAGGCTGGCATTTCAAATAGTTTGTATAGGAGGACAGGCTGATAATTCAAATGTTGCTGGAGACGTTCCTGATATAGTCGTCAGATGATAAAACGACGTTAAGTTCGCGTTGATTGATTGAATTTAAAACTAAATTGAAGAACATACACATAGTGGCCTCAACTGTTATAAACGCGGAACAGCGGCGATGTGCTTCGTCCGCTCAAAGAAACATCCCGGTATGAAACTCGGGGAATTGTAATGTCAAGTAGGGTGTTAGTGCGGTGCCTAAAGAAAGCAAATCAAAGACTGGATTTTACATCTACAGGTTTAAATAGTCACACATCCTGGAATCATTAGCTTACATTAAGCTTAATTAACTTAGAAAATCGCAATGTTAAGAAATGCCTAAAACTCACTGAGTCTAAAAGTAAGTTGTCGACTTACGTAGTACAATAACTGTAAAATTAAAGCAAGAGATGCTTTAGGCCAATCCTTAGTATAGATCAGTCTCTCAATCTCTACGGGATTGCAACCTAGTACAAATATATCAGTTTAGTAGCGAACCACAAAGCACCGTATATTTCTATAGGCTATTTAGTGTTTTCAAAATCATAAATGTGTATGTAACTTGTAAGTAATACAAAATCAGATATAGCCTACGTGAAAAGTGCAAATGTTCGTAGGCAAACGAAAATAACAGTTTGATCCTTGTAGGCTTGTACTAAAATAATTAGGCTGATATATGAACAAATCATTTAGCTGAGACTTCGGCGACACACTTGAAAGGAATCGGCAACCACCTGTGACCCACCGTTTGAGAAACACTGCTTTAGATGATGATTTGGAACAAATTCTAATATGACGAATTGACATTGACAATTTTTATGCACGGTCAACATCGAGTTTAATTTTCTCAAAAGTCGCCATTATCCATTATGCCGCTCATGTGTCGGCCTATGACTAGTGAATGTCATGAAATCATCTGATTCCGCCTAATAAGTCTGTCAGTACTTTAATTTAACTCTTCGACCGTTTGCACCAAAATTTGAGCTCCAAATAGTCAGCTTTAAAGTCCAGAACTTTAGCCCTTGTAAAATGCCGAATGAACATAAAGATAGGTCGAGATTCAATAAGGGCTTGCGTGTGATTGACGTTTATAGACGTTGTGTAGCAACGAAATGATTAACGTCTGTGTCTCCGAGGCCTCTACTTATGATCTTGGTGCACAGAGTGCAGAAGAGCTCGCAGGACTACGAAGTGCAATAATGTTTAATATACGATGTCATGCCAAAGAGTCTCTATATACTGTACTATATTAGTATCTCTATACTATTTGAAGTTTTACTATTTAAACTCTTTTGGTATTGCATCAAAAGTAAGCAAAGGAAAGTAAAACATTGATATTTATTATTTTTGTAACTGACGGCACATAAAGTGGCCATACATCTTACGGCCGGTAACCTTTTGTCTTGCAGATCTAAGGACTAACACTAGACCTACAGTATTTTACACGGTTACTTCTCTGCGTGATTCCTCAGGAATATGTTGAACGTACACAGGCGAGCCTATCACCACCATTACACGAATATTATTCTCTAACTGCAATCTCGTAAATGTTTTGGACTCATGTGGACTAAAGCAATTAACAGGAAATCCCTAACATTTACCGCATATCTTAAATTCTTATTTCTTTGAATTACAGTTTTATCAATAAGTAAACTGTTCCCGTACTACATTACTAAATCAAAGTATATCAATTGCAGAATGAAAGTACAATCTTGGTAATATATATAAATATAAATGTAGCTGTTGTCAGCCTCTTGATAAAATAAAGTGCTGTACAGAAGAATATACTCTGTTGAAGGTTTATAGAGGCTCACGTTTTCAAGTTGTCAGCTTACAATTTTTACGTGAGACTTTAAAAAATTTCGATTCAAAGTATTTCGGTCCCACCCCTGACAAAGTTGTGCCATATGTATAGTGTGAATTTATACGGCACTGGTGCCATACGATAACTTATAATTGTTAAATATTGCATAAAAGCGAGTTATTATCGTTTTCATAACGCAAAGACGATAATGAACAACGAGTAAATTATACAAGCTGTCCTTAGGACGATGAGTGAAACGAGTGTTATATAAAGCGAACTAATATCACCGCATTTATAATACTTGAATTCACAATGACACTGATTCATTCATTTAGTGCCAGGTATCTTTACACTCACTCAAAATATAGAATTCAACAGACATTTAACCCTATTTGATTCCTAAATTTACCGCAAGCAACCATAATAATTTCACTTAACTTCTAGTTATCAGACTAACAAAGATTGCAGAACAAGCTTTAGGCCTACGCCAATCGGTAGGTGTTACCAGGTCAATTAATATTGTCATAAAATGACAACTTGCATCTTTCATATGTCTTGTTTAATGCAGTGCTCTAATTGTCACAGAGTTGTCACAAATATCATGATATGTTACATAATCCATATATATTACACAATTTATTTAAATAATTACATGTTTAGCATGCAGTAACCAATATTTGTCACGCCATTTTGAATCTCCTCCTTAAGTCGTACGAGTGCGAACAGTATTCTATATCATCGTATCGATCTATCTTTACGCCACTTCTATGCAACTCTAGCCCTTCATTAACCTACCTACCCATATCCATCACCCTAA
>JAQFZF010002827.1:0-11972 GCA_034695365.1 Enchytraeus norvegicus
AGAACAAGAGCACGAGTCGCGAAACAAACTGGGAGGAGTCTGAACAAACCAATAGGAAGCCAGTAAAACAGCAGAAGGTCATGGCGGACAAGTCATCGGAGCAGTCAGAATGGGCCAATAGAAAGCCAGTAAAACAGAAGAAAATTGTAGAAGAAGAAGAAATACAAGATATGAACTGTGACAGCACATGGGATGGTTTGTTATATTCTTGATCTGTTGATTAATCAGCAAAAATTTAGCGTCCAGTTCTTCAGTTGTTTTCAATGATGATTGATTGATTGCTATGCTATGCATGCAGATGCCTGTCTACCAAATGATGATATGGTTGAAGATGTTGACACAAGCATTGTAGACGTCTCTGGCATTGATTTTGATTGAATGATTGATTGATCAATCGATTTATTGATTTATTGAATTGATCGATAGACTTTGATGGAATGATTCATTGATTGATTGATTGATTGATTGATATGTTCTGCGTGCAGATGGCTGTCTGCCAGATGATGATATGATTGAAGATGTCGATACAAGTGTTGTGGACGTCTCTGGCATTGATTTTGATGATGATATGGATGTCACAACAACCGGCGGTAAAGAAGAAGCTAGAAATAAAAAGGCTTCTGTTAAATCAGTCATTCGCAGGTAAGTTGTTTAATTATTCTTAGGTTTATTTCAAGTATACTGTCGCATTATCTTTGCTATGTATTAGTAAATTTTACAATCCATGTCACATATTTCAATTTTAATGATTTTTTAGGAACAATTTCAATAATTGTTAAAGATAGTATTGATAAGCACTTTCAGTAGGCCTAATTTAATATTACGTTATAAGTATAATACAATTATAGGCTATCTGTTGATTTAGCATTCATGATTTAGCGTGATGGGCCATTCCCCAGCATGTGAGGATGACCCAGCATCATGGGGAAAAAAGCTTAGTCTTATATGTACCCCTGTTATACCTTAGATCAGTGGTTCTCAACCTTTTATTTACCGGGGAACACCAAATTTTTTGAAAAAATCTCAAGGAACACCACTATTGATGAACTTCTGTGTACTTCAGTTATAATAGGTATAATTTCGCAGCATGTAAAATTGTATAAATGTTACAGGATGAGAAACGCTGTAGCACGTACTAGCATCATATTTGTGAAATACAGCAACGTAAAAATAAAATACAGTAAAATACATGTATTTTTCAAAAAAGATAAAATACATAAAATACTAGTGTATAAAAACATGAAATACGGCAAAATAAAATAAAATACAGTAAAATACATGTATTTATCACAAATGATAAAATACATAGGCCTATTTCACAACTATGACTAGCATCACTTAGAATGAAACAAACGAATAAAATAGTACTCTGTACAGGTAGTATAGTTTTATAGCCCAATTGGTATGTGTCTGAATGTCATCACAGAATTGATCATTCGAGGTGTGAGATGACACAGGCATAAATGTTAGGCCTAATCGTTGTCAACATTTAGGGCACACTCGATTTTTGTCTCCATCGCTGTTCGTGCAAAAAATTCACACATATAGGAGGTCGGAAAAGGTAGAACCCAAAACGCTCTGTCGGACAATTGTGGACATTCAGTATTCTGAATTTTCATGTTAATTTAAAACTGCACTAGATTGAAACTCTTGCACTTACATGTATGTAGCTTTGCACGCTGTGTCTTGACTAAATATATCATCGGATCAATTTCTGCCGATGGTTGTTCCAGTTGATCAAGGTTAATACTGAAGGGATCACACACCCATTAGAATGTATGAACATTTAAGTGACTCGAATAAGAATGACATTTCTCTGAGAGAGGACGGAAGTATTGATCAACTAAGACAGGTTATCTCTGTTAATTCTGCACCATCGGGTAACTTTAGGAATATTCAGAGTTGAGGAAATTTATCAATAACACAATGTCCTGCTGAAACTCAACTAGACGTTTTCTGCCAACCGTCCAGTTTAACCATGCAACCTACGATTTTATTATTGAGACCTATGAGGTGGCCTGTGGACCTTGCATAGAAGAGTTTAGCGTATTCAAATGCTCGAATATATCAACCAAATAAGCCGATACTGCCAGTCAGCACTTTTCAGTTTTCAGACGGTTAGACAGCTGACAGTTCTTGAAATACTCGTGGCTAATGGTGGTCAAATAGTCAATTTAGCATCGGTTGTATACTTGTGTGTAGTGCACATATGTCATAGACTAACCGAGGTAATTTAGCATTGAAAAATATGGAGATAAAACGGGGCCGTAGCGTTACACGTTATTGGATTTATTGTCACTTACATGTCTCAGAGTTTCACTTCTAAGGGAAAGTTGGACTGCAATATTGTTTTATGAGCAAGCGAATTTCTTTTCCATACTAAAATTAGAAAATATCACAATTGTTTCGCGGAACACCTGTAAGCTCAGGTGTTCCGTGGAACACAGGTTGAGAAACGCTGCCTTAGATGACAATCAATTATTTTGTTCTTAAACAAATTGACATTAGTACTGTCAATAGCCTCCTGCGGTAAAGCATTATGTGTACTGTATTAAAATAATTGTACCTTTATTTGTGTTTGTTAATAATGCTGTCTTTTGTACTAATAAAGTGGTGATGGTATTTGCTAATGGTATGTTATTAAGATGTCAACGGAATGGGAGCAACTTTAGAACCAAATCTTCCATGCTATACGCTGCATTATTTTATGTGCAGCAAAGGCATAGCCTTTGTGATGGGATCAACTTGTTGTTCGATAGGAATGCTCACTGCTCATTACCGTAGTAAGTGTGATTCCAGACTTTATTGTAATATGTGCTTGGATCTGCCATCTGGTAGTATACTTGAGAGAGAGAGAGAGAGAGAGAGAGAGAGAGGGGGGGGTGCGTGAGAGAGAGAGAGAGAATTTACAAGTATGATTTTTGTGTCCAGTATGAGAGATGATGCTGACAATGATGGAGATGGAGAGATCAAAGAGGATGGATCATTCTTCATCAATGATGAGGAGGACAGTTTGATCAAGTGTTCGATGGACTCGGCTGATATAACAAAGGAGTCGTTGACGTCTGAGAACGGTGAACAACTACTTCAGTTCTTCTGGCTGGACGCCACAGAGGACTCCTTTAGTCAGCCTGGTAACTAATCTCATTGAATAGAAACTATCAATCAATCAATCAATGAGGATTTAAAGTCCGGTTTCTCGCCCGAAGGCGATGTCAGGGACGTCCCAAGTGGTATGTGCAACTACAGACAGCATCCAATTACCAGAATACTCTTGCAAATACACATGCCGAAAGAGAAAGCGAGATCAAAAACAGTGCTAGTCCGTTATCCAAGGCAAGAAAGTCTGTTAGGACAGATCTAAGGTGGGAAGAGATGAGTTTTGATCTTGCCCTGGAAGGTGGTAATTAGTAGGGAAGTAGTAACTATTTCCAATAATGCATAGATATAATTTTAATAAATGAAAATAAATCTAATTTAATTGATAGATATAACTAAGTAATGCACAGATATTAAATTTGATAATACATGGTTAATTGTTGCCTGATGTTTAAGATGGTGTAGTGGTGGTCTATACTTGCCCATTTTGTCTAACTGAGAACAAATAAACATAGTTCTCTCCTGGTATAATATTAATGTTCATAGTAACGGTCATTGCCGATGGGGATTAGAGTAACGGTTAACATGCTTGACTCAGAATGGAGTGATGGCTAGAGGCATGGAAACGATTCCCGGCTTAGTCGACAAGATATCTCCGGCACCCTTGGGCACAGGTGCATATCGGTGTCATTGCCGATGGTGATTAGAGTAACGGTTAACGTGCTTGACTCAGAATAGAGTGATGGCTAGAGGCATGGGAACGATTCCCAGCTTAGTCGACAAGATATCTCCGGCACCCTTGGGCACAGGTGCATATCGGTGCCTGGAGGATGGAAGGTTAACCAACTTAACCGTGTATCTGGGTTGGCGGCTATTGAAGCGCTATCAAGGCAAAGGTATGATTAATCACGGATAGATTAAAAATAACAAAAACACAGAAACATCTACCAAGCTTGGAAACTAGCATGTGCAATTGTGCATTCTGGGATATACAGTGTATGTCAATATAGACGAATAAATGAATTATTAGTTAGAGAGAGAGCGAAATAATAGAGAGAGAGAGAGAGAGAGAGAGAGAGAGAGAGAGATAAGGTATTAACCAAACCAGTGTGGGAGAAAGGCTCCATCATCCTCGGTTGAGTCCTGTTGCTGCAAGGCTACTTTACCCTCCATTGCTCATTTATCGCTACGGTGGCATTTTACATAGCGGGCACTTAAAAAAATAATTTATACATTTATTCCCTAGCCAAGTAATTCTGTTGCCATCCCATAGGATATTGAAGCATTCTATTGGTCGGCTATTGCCATGTTAGAATCCATAGGGCAGCCCCTACCTATTGAACAGCAATAGGACAACCTTATAATCATGTAAGATTTCTAGAAGATTCTGTTTTTATTTTGTTATTATTTTTTCTATTCGTATATCACATGACAGTTGTAATGCACATGCTAGCTTCACTTCTTAGTTGCTGTATTTGTGTTTTCGCTCTTTTGTACCACTCCATGTTTAATCGTACATTTGCCTTTTATAGCGCAATAAGCTGCTAGCGCAGGTACACAACAAACCAACCAGACACCTATAATTTGTATTTTTGTCGACTGACCCGGGATTTGAACTCGGATCACTTGCTTCTGAGGCGAACACTCTATAACGTAACAACCTTCCTTGTATAAATAAATCAATATGTTACTTCTGTCGTTGTGTGTAGGCGTGGTCTATTTATTTGGTAAGATGTGGGTGGAGTCAGCTAAGACTTACGTCAGTTGCTGCGTCATCGTCAAGAACATCGAGAGAAGAGTTTTCCTGCTGCCTCGTAAAACAGTCTGTTTCCCATTTTTTACTGTTTTGTTACTTTGAATTCATTATTTTAATTTTATTTGTGATAAAGGTGAAGGTGGTGTACTATATTAGTTGCCGAACGTAGGCGTGGAGCTGATCCTGATCATTATTTTAATTTTATTTGTGATAAAGGTAAAGGTGGTGTGCTATATTAGTTACCGAACGTAGGCGCGAAGCTGATCCTGATCCTGAGCGATTGCAGTACACAGGTGACAAGTCACGATGGTCAAAATCTGATGGTGTGGTCGCCAGCCCCAATTTGTATGATTTCAATTTATTATTGGATCATACACTCTTGAAAATAATTTTATTTAAAATTTGGTCGACCTCAATTTTATATTCAGTAGAAATACTGACCATGTTTAGACCTGGCAAGGGTTTTATAATGTGCTCATCATTATCAGATTATGAAACTGATGTCAAAATGTTACTGATTGTATGACTGTGTGTAGCGCATGAACATGCAGACAGAAGAGATGACGTCAGATGCTGTCAGTCTACTGGATGTCTACAAAGAGTTTAATGAACACATCACTGAGAAATACAGGATCATGAAATTTAAGTCAATTGTAAGAAATGTTTAACTTATTTTACTATGACTTGGTGTATTTATTATAAGGACTTGGTTCATTTAATTCACTGTGACTGGATAAATTTAATTCACAAGCACCTTGATGGTTGGATGAAATAGTCTGTAGAACACTCGCTGTTAATCAGAAAGCCAAATGTTCAAGTCCCAAGCTGGGTCCATCTCTGACAAAAGCCTTGTAATATGGAAACAGAATCTCATGTTAGAACAAATTTTTATCACAGTGGTTTTTGATTAATTCGAGTAATGGAGGGTATCTCAGGACTTGTTTTGTACAATAAACGTGACGCTAACATGACTTATTTTGTACGAATTATGAATTTCTAAATGCACAATCGTGAATTGTGTTCTCTGTTTGTTCACAGTAAATTTGTTAATGAATTAATGAACTTGGTAACTGATGTCAAGTGAATCTCTAATTTTTCAGTAATATAGGCTTACCATAGAAGTACTAATATATATTCACTAGAACAATAACAAGTTGTGATCTCATGGCTAAATGATTGCACTCCGGATGACGTCATTTATTTATTTAGACACTTTATTTCATTATTCTTTATGAATGTTATAATGCTTCTAAATTCCATGATGTCATTTTATTCATATTTTTAAGTTTCACATTTCAACATCCAGAGTGCAGTCATGTAGCCATGAGAGCACTAATTATTCCTGTTGCTTGAGCCTTCTAGTGTATATAATATATTAGTACTTCTATGAGGCCTACTGTCCAAGCATGTTCCTACCATTGAATGAGTCTGTTGATGTGACATTTTTTACATAAATATCATTATTTTTGCCCTACTTGTTTAGAACAATGACCTCAAATATGGCAACTATTAATAACGCCATCAACAAGTATGAGCTTATTTTGGACTCTGATATTTAACTTGAGATTGAATGTAAAACAATGGTGTTGAAAGAATATCGTCACCAGCATTTGTGAAATGTGTGTTTCTAGCATCTAACAGCAACAATTAGAGTGTGTAAACCTCCCTTCCTTTAACTCTTCATCCTTGGTCCAACATTTGGACTAGTTTTCTAACTTTTGGCCTTGCACCGTTTATGGAACTTCTTTGTTTATTGCTTATTGATTTGGCTTAATATGGCCACTTGGGAATATTTCCATATTTGCTTTGTACGTGTTTTATAGAAAGTGACGCGCAGCTATGCGTTTGAGAAGCAGGATGTACCGGCAGAGTGCGAATATCTGGAAGTGCGCTATCCGGTCAGTATAATAATTATGTGTTTTTGCACTTTTAGTATTATTCCATTACTTCATCATGAATGTTAGTATCTAATTAGTTATTAATAATATTTCCTCTAATCAATTGAATAACTGCCATTCTACACAAAATGCCACAGAAGCGCTAAATTGACATTGGGTGTCAAGTAGCCAGCCATGTTAACGAAGACAGCAACAGGCATGGTAGCCTAGGTCTCTAAAGTCTGGAATTTGAAAGACTTATTGGTCTGTAACACAGAAATCATTGTCAAATGACTATCAATGCCATATATACTTTAGTCTCCTTTTACCAGTACATGCATTTGATTGTTAGTTCATCAGTGCTAATATATATACTGATCACACACAATTCCAGAACTCATACTCCTTATGTTGAGGTTGAAAGAGTGTACAACGTATGTGTGAGTACTTAGAAAGTATGTGTGAGTTTATGTATTATTGTTGTATTTCAATATTTATTTTAATTTATTATGTACATTGTACATATGTATTTATCTCTTTGTTTGTGTATAGATTACTAGTCCAGCACTACCAACAGATCTACAGGCCTGCGCTACATTTAGTCACGTGTGTGTATGTGTAACTCTATGTGTGTTTGTATGTGTGTAGGCAAGCTATAAGCCCAGCACCACCCTCATTTGTAAAGGGTGCTCCATTTAGTCAAGTATGTGTATGTATGTATTGTATGTGTAATTCAATGTGTGTACATACACACATACATACTGCAGTTGTATATGCTGTTTGAAACGTCCCTGACATGGCCTTCGGGTGAGGAACCGGACGTTAAATCCTCATTGATTGATTGATTGTAGGCTACAAGTCCTGCACTACCAACAGATCTACAGGGTGCTACATTTTGTCATGTATGCATTGTGTATGTATGTATGTGTAACTCTATGTGTGTAGGCTACAAGTTCACACTACCAACAGATCTACAGGGTGCTGCATTTAGTCATGTATGCATTGTGCATGAATGTATGTGTAACTCTCTATGTGGTCTGTGTGTATGTATGTGTGTGTAGGCTACAAGTCCGGCACTACCAACAGATCTACAGGGCTACATTTAGTCACATGCATATATGTGTAACTCTATTTGTGTTTGTATGTGTAACTCATTGTGTGTAGGCTACAAGTCCGGCACTACCAACAGATCTACAGGGTGCTACATTTAGTCATGTGTTTGGTACAACAAGCTCTTCACTAGAGATCTTGTTACTTGATCGTCAGATGAAAGGACCCGCCTGGCTCAACATTACCTCACCGCGTAAGTACAGATGTTAATACCCATTCGCACCACACTTGAAAAAACTCAGTCTCCGGTCTGCCGCATGACATTTTTTTTGTCACACTAAGGTTTAGTTTTAGAATGTCAGTATTCGATCAAATGCCAGTTTTTAGTGGCCAACATTGAAATTTTTGTTCTTTTTTTACAATGACAATTTCTCAAGCAGTGTCGTGCCTGGTGGTCTTCAAGACTGTTGTACATCTACAGTTTTGTTGAGTGACTCTACACACGACTGCTTCTAGCAGAAATATTATTTTAGAGCCTACATAGTACTTATGTGATATATCTTTATTACTTATTCTTTTTATTTTTTCACAGTTCTCAACCTCTTGTACTTCTGATCATTTCTACTTCTATGTTCATCCAATCACTGGAAAAATCACTTTCTACTTGATTTATTAGGTCTCTACTTGGTTGGTGGCCTGCTCGACGTTCCTGCTCGATTTCCGAAAGGTCCCCCAGGAAACTTTAAACTAGTGCTTCAGAAAGATTTGATACGGCGGATCGGTCAAAGTTTATTCCAGTGTTGCACGGTCTGGTGCCATTTTTATACATATACTTTTTCAAATATGAATATAACTTTACAATATTAACATAAAAAAGTAACTTTTAAAAAGAATTTGTTCAGGGTTCCCACTTTCTGGAATGTTAGGGAATTTCTTTGTCGTGAAAAGTCATGAAATTGTAAGGGAATTTTGGTTTTCTGCCTGAAATTTTTTATTTTGTGGTAAAATCTCTGTAACGTGCGATGTCGATAGTGCGATATAAAGGCTAACGAGCATTTGTGACGAAATGTAAGAAGTCTACATGCATTTCTCCCTGTAGTAGATTTGCATATTTTTTACGATCGACATTTCTCACTAAATATGCTGTTTGAGTTTTACAGAACTATCAGATTTTTGCTTTGGGTCTGTGTAGGCCCTTTAGGGGCGGAGGAGCCGACCACTAATGCTATTACCGCGCAGTCTGAAATTTTAGGAAATTTTATTATGACAGGTTTGTGGGAACCCTGTTGTTGTTGTTTTTTTTTAATTAACAGGACCTAGCGTATAGGATAGCAATTCCTCCACAACATTCTCATCAAATTATGTTTTCATGGCAGCGTATGTATCACCTTCTGTTAGTCATACCTGATCTGCCCTTTCACTCCTTCATCAAGCTTTCTTTAATTTCCTTCAGTGGCCTCCAACATACCTTCAACGCACATGACATGACCAATCCAATTGTTTGTGTCATGTCAATTGAATTGTTATATACTATTTATTTTCGTTTTCGTTAGCACTCTGTTTTCATTAACCATATTTTAGTATTGTCATGTGTTGTGTATTATAACATTTTCTAGGCTTTTCCACATCTTGAAGCCTCTGATCTCTCCATGCCTTCTTTACTTGATGGTCATCGAGCGACGCTTTATGAATAATATTAAATACACTGATTGATTGTATTCACAGATCCTTCCTCACCACCGTTGAGCTGGAGTAAAGTGGAGGTATGTTATTTATTTCTGCTACTTTTATCTTATATTTTTTGCTGCTGTTTTGTTGGTTTGTATTTCTATCGGCAGTTTGTATAAATGGAATTCTTCCCAATTGAATAGCCTAGTCGGTTGAATACTTGCTTTTTAAGGACTCTGCCACGGTATGCAGTTCTCAGCCGGGTTTGCTTCTGATTATATCTTTCTGATTATGTTTTATATTTAATATTGATATTCAATACTTTTATTTCCATCAAGCTCTGTTGTTATTTTCCTGTACAGAAGAGTGGATTCAGACAATTCTATACCTCATGAAATTACTGCCTTCCTTTGAGTGCGCCATAAAAGACCAGCCCCCAAAGAATTTATTTGATATTTTCGTCATCTGGAGTCTATTTGTAATATATATTTGTAGGATCATTCAGGATCCAATCTAGCACCTTCATATCAAATTTCGTTGAAATATTTAATTTTGCAGCCGAGTTCTACTCTTTTTTTGCACATCAACCCTACTTTTCAGATTCGATATGCTGTGTCTGTATAAAAATAGTTTAAGAAGTTTTTTTAATTTTCTAATATTCTGGCATTCTTATCACCCCATAGCCTTGTTCATACAATGCTTGTATCCTTAATTGTAAACAAAGTGACGCTAGAGCTATCTAAACAAATGTATAATCGCATATCAAATACAGCATATCTAATCTGAAAAGTAGCGTTGATGTGCAAAAAAAGTGTATAACTCAGCTGCTAGACTAAATATTTCAATGAAATTTGGTATGATGGTTTTAAAATGGATCATGAGTGATCCTAGAAATTTATTTTCAGATGGCTAAAATTTTAAACAAGTCTTCTAGGTGGCCGGATTTTTTTTTGGCGCACCCTGTATAGTTATCCATCCATTGCTTGCCATCCATTATGTGCTGTATGTCTCAGTATTCGTGCTTCAAACGAATTCATCTGATTGGTTGATTGAATCTAATGATTGATTGATTGTGCAGGTATTCGTTGATAACATGAATCAAGTGAGCGTAGTGGCGGCAGACACGGCCAAACCTTGTCCTCCATTGGTTGCGCTAACTATGACCTTGAGAGTTCTGACCAATCACAAGAACCAACAGAGTGAAGTGAGTGCATCACAGTTACTGTGTATATACTTAATGTGCTATTGTTCTCATCAGATGTCGAGAAAGTTTGATTTCTTGTAGAAATAACAGACAATTTGCACTTGTAATCTTGTGGTCACGAATTTTGACTGACTTGTACTCTAGTTAGCTTTCAGAGCGTGTTTAGGACCCCACCAGGTCTCTTGCAGCTCTGCCACCTCTCATGGACATTGGACATTCCATAAATCTTGTCTATTGGCAGGTCCATTGCCAGAATTACTGTGCAGCGTCTGCTCACAAAGTATATTTGTTTTTCTTTAATTCTACACATTACATACACACACGTTTAAGTCAGGATTTATTTTGTTTTTGCAATTGATTTCTTAATGATTTGCAAGATCTTATCTGTAGTTCAATGGCTGTTTCTATGTACCAGGATGCTGCCAAAGGATTGACCTGTTTGTTAACAAAATCCTTGGCATAAGCAACTGTAAGAAGCAACTTAGCTGATTTCTTAATTATTGTTTATTCTGCAGATAATTGGTGTATCCTGTCTTGTATCGAATAATTATCCAATGGATAAAACCGTACAGAAAGCTCAATATCAGCAACACTTTACTGGTTAGTTTATATTTTGTTTAATTTAGTATTTAATGGGTTTTTTGTTTTGCTTGAGGACACATCTGATGGGCACTCTAATTTTAATTTAAGCATTTATTAAATTTCGTGTAGTCCTAGGTGTATTTTCTTCTTATATATTTATATATTTACAAATATGTTCTGTTTTCTTCCATGTTTAAGTGCGTGATTTTTGTGATACTTGTAATATTGTTCTCATTTACTATATATTGTATGAAGAATGTAGATATTATATTTTAATTATATATCAATCTTTATTCGCCACTTGAACATAGAAAAAATAACAAGAAATATAAATTAATAAAAACAAATTGAAGTGTAACAGAAAAAAAACATAATGCAAAGATGTCTTTCAAAAAGTATGTCTTTCACTAACAATTACATTTGTTTATAGCAGTAAAATAATATGCTATATTAAGCAATATTTATATAAAGTTAATGTGACTTTTTTCTGTTCAAACTAATTCACAAAGTGGTTACTAAGTTAACATGTTTAGCCCTTATCAGGAAATACAATTACAATTGACGATTAATATTTAGGCCATCTCTACCACTAAACACCCAAAAATTCTGCGTGTCACCTTTGATCCCAAACTCACTTTCAACGAATAGAGAACTATGTGTATTTCAAAAATAACAACAATATACAATGACATACATTAGGCCGTCAGAAAAAGCACACTGCACCTTATCTAGCTGA